>SDVV010024887.1:0-12514 GCA_016164225.1 Gammarus roeselii
ATATATAGGTATTACTGTCTTAGCAAATTACTAAATTTCAGAAAAAAATGGATGAAAAAAAATATTGTCTATTTCTAATTCACACTGGAGACGATTTAAACTTTTTCTTCCTAACAAATGATTTACATTGTCCGTTTCTTATTCTAGAAAACTTAGTTTGAATACAATTTTTCTGGCCTTAGCTGTCATTGAAATCCCCAGCAGCGGCCTGACATGTTTGTATACTCTGCTTTGGTCACGGGAAAACTCGTCAGCTCGTGCCAAATACACGGGAATAAAATATGGATAGCATTGATTCTCAGATGAGAGATACTCATAATGAACTGGGCAAGGCAATTGCTCCAAACACTGTCTTAGGCAGAGGAAAAATGTATTGACTGAACTGCATTTCGGAAATAATCGAGAAGATATTCGACGGTCAGTGAAACGTCAGAACGATCACGAATATAAAGCTGGAAACGAATATTAAGCTTCTGTCACGAATTAGATCCGCGATAAATGTACTTGCCAGCATGAAGTCTGAACGACCGTGACAGTAGAGTACCAAGTCACGTCTGCATCAATTCTACGGACGGCCAGACGTCAAAATAAAGACGGTTGGAGATGAGAAATTCACGTCTGCGTCCATTTCACGGATTGCCAGATGTGAAACTGAATTCGTACGTAAATGAAAAAAGTTAGTCCGTGTCAGTATTAGGGCCAGAAAAACGTGAAAGTGTCGACATACATTGACGATAAATGTGCATCTGGAAATGTTTTTTGTGGAGAGAGCAGTATGAGCGATTTCTTACCTGTGAAATGGGGGTGAGACCTAATTGCGTAATGTTGCGTAATGTTTGTGTGTTGGGCGTAGGCTTGGAGTTATTAGCAGCGAACGGACGGAGATGAACGTAGAGTCAATCATTATTGTTTAATCGTTGTTTTCAGTCGCTGTTTGTCAATCGAGGTTTGCCCAACGCAGAACTATTTAAATAACCTTCGAAGAATTTGTAACCAACAAAATCTGGTTACATTATATTTAAACCCAATGAATATATGTAAATGGGTACAATACGACCGCGACAGCTCTCTCTTCTGAGCAACGAAATTATATGCACTAAATACTGCTTGTAGACACATTGATAATTACTCAGCTCTATGTAAGAGAAGGCATATGTCATAAAATCGAGTTTCAAATAAATTAGCAAATGATTGTTTTCCTGTTGGAAACAACTATGGAAGCACTGCGATGACAAGTGGCATAACCACCTTGTCCATTCAATGTTATTCCTACTAGAATGAGATGACGGTTCAGCAACTTATCATTGTACCTCTGCATTTGCTGTGAGTACAATGGATAATACAAACTTTAAATTATGTTTCTTCTATGAAGCTTTACCCCGAGGCTCCTCACAATTTTGGTGTGAATGACACAATTTGACTGTTCATTTTGTGGTAGCTCAGCATGTGTATGGGAAAAGTTCGTAAATGTAAGAAGCTACAAATAGATATGTTTCCAACCGCAGTAACCTATTTTTGTGGTATTCTGAGCCCAAATGTGGAGTGTACGTAGAAAATTGAAAGTTCAAGAACCTCGGATCGTATATGGTCAAGAGTGGTGACCTGGAATCGATAATGAGATAAGGCGTAGCTGAGAGATGAAGGCGATGTTCAGAACCCTACAGACTGTGTTACGGTAAACAGAACCTTCAGGAAGGAAGCAAAGGGCTGTTTGTATGACGGGGACAAGACGTGCGATGTTACCGCTGCGAAACAAAAAGTTTAAAAAATCATGGAGGGTTTTTGCTGTACATTCCCAGGAATTATTAACATTTTAGACTACTTTCCATGTAAGCCCTTCATATAATGTATTGAAGAGGAACCCTTGGAAAAACATATGGAAAGGACACTGATCAATGGTATTAGAAATGTGAATATGTGATTAAAAAATATAGGAATAGAAAACCATTCGTGCGAGTTTATCTGATAATTATACGACGCTTTTTAAATATTGATCGATAGGATGATAGAGGCTGATGATAAGTGTGATAAATGTAGAATTAAGAGGAAGAGGGTGTATTGAAAGACAGAAGGATGGAAGGGTTGAGTAATATCGTTAAGAGTTCGTTGAATGGCAAAATAATAATTGTGGGGAAGTGAAAGAACGAGCAAAATACGTGAGTATAACACTGAAGATTTATCAATGGCACAATTTAGTTACGTCCCTACCTGAAATATCGAATGCAAATCATGGAAAGAAAAGTTAAGTAATTTTAATCAAATGGCCCTTTAATAATCGTTGAAACGTACTTAAGAAAAATAACTTAGGAACTGATTAGGCAACGTATTCTACGGAACGAATAATACCTTATGCTGCAAAACATATCGAATGAGAGAGTTCTTGATATCAAAGTGACACAATTAGCTTTGTAAACTAAATTCGAAAGCGTTGTAATCGGAATAGCGAATAAATTATAACTCAAATGTTATCAATATCTTTTTGCATATAATACAAATATAAATCAAATGATAATTAATTATTAGTTTTCATATACCAGCAAACTCCTTAATCCCTAGGGCGTCCAGTTCCTCCCATTTTATTTTCGTATCGAAAACAAGCAAAAGATTATCAATAATAATTTCAGGTTGCCCCATGCCTGTCGATGGCTCTTATTATATGTTTCCTATGTCTGAGGAATGAAGGAACAAACCTAATACCCTCCAATAGGAAGCAATAGCTTGGAAGTATTTGCCGACAAAGGAACTACTCCATAACACTGCACGTTGAGTATTGTCAAGAAGTTTTTACCACCTCACACAATTTTGAACATAATCCAAAAGTGACAGCGGTTATTGGTGATGAATTTTCAAAGTTTGAAAGCATTTCAATACATCATTCCGACTACGGCACCTTCGTGGGTTCTTCTGTTCTGCTCGTTTGTATCAAAAATCCACAAAATGTGAGTTCATCGGAGTCAACTTTTGCTCACGAAAAAATATATGGAAAAAGACAAATTCAATAAAGTAAAATTAAACGTCTCTGGTTTATACCCATCTACAAGTAATAAATAATAATCTAAAACAAATGAAAGCAGGCATTGTTTATTTCAGTTTGTTCGTGTTGTTTCTATAGGAGTATGGGCACGACGAGTACCAGTAAGAAAACTTCTCTATTCGTGACATGACACTCTGGTTGCGTGAGTAAATGCGGTCATGCCAAAGTACCGAGGTGGACAAACAGAACCACTATACGATTAAACCAGAACTGATCGGAACAACAGAGGAAGTCTGTCCTTGTGCTGATAAGATGAACAAACTTCAAATATCATAAAATGAATCATGGTAACTTGAACCCTTAGAAATATTTCATAATTTTTTTTTAAACAGCATCTACTTTTTTTCACTGGCTTCCAAAATAAGGGAAATGAAAAATAATATTGTCACAACCTTTGGTCAAAATCACCGTGTCTATAGCATTACATTTATGATTTTTTTTAGAAAGGTTCCAATCAATAAGTAAAGTTGACCATACGTAATAGCGAAAGTATTTTCAGCAACGTGAATTCTCCATGGATTGCAATATAGTTCTGACCCACACATCTAAGCCTTAGACAGAAAAGTTATTATACAATTGATTTTTTATTTCAATGAGCAAACTCTTTAAAAGCTCAGAGCAAAGTAGATATAAAAAATAATTTAGTTGACTAATAATTATTGTGCGTATGTTGTGTACAGAATCCTCTGCAACTGCGTCTAGGTAACGCTTTGGGCAACTGTAGTGAAGGCCTGGACCAGAGAGAGTCTCCATCTTAAAATCAAAATAAATCAGTTCATGCCATGAACTAAACAATTTATATAATTGTAAATTTTTTGTTAAGTTGAGGTGAGTAGTAAGCTTCACGACAAGGTGTTCAGCCTTCAATACATTTCGAAATAAATGCGGATAAATTTCAGATAGGAAGAATGCAGATGTATCATCTTCAGAGTGTCTTTGATGTAGGGTATTCAACTTTTTAGATCAAATATTTTGCCGGTTGTTAACCTGAAACGTGAAAAACAAAACGATGATCGTAAATTCGGTTCTAATGGAACTGCCCTAAGGTCGTCTGATTGTTAATAAAACTGTTATTCAACACTGAATATGAGTTTAGTACAGTTAGCTCCAGAAAGCCAATTCAAATGATCGGGACAAAGCAATAATGTCATCTTTCTCATGAATTCAATTTTTTTTTCAATTGAAATATTTGTGAAGAGGTTATAGACATCAATACTAGTCATGAAGGGTTGATATGAGTTTGGTATGGAAAAAAAATACGAGAGGCAAGAAAAAAATTTACAGCGGTATACTGATTACAAGTGAGAGGAGCAGGCATACACAAAAATTTGGATGAAAGATTTGATGTATTTTTTCATAGTTATTTATTTGACAAACATTGTAAATTAAATTTGAAGTTCAAATGGACTTCGATGGATAAAAGTAATTTAAATTAAAGTAAATTAACTTCGGGAAGAGGTAACCCCCTTATGGAACAAAGTATGGGGCTGGATATGATCACCCTGACGTGTTGCCTTATGAGTCATTAAAACCTCTCCCCGGCCTTCAAACATGCTGATATGATGCTGAATGCGTTGCCTCTCTGTAAGGTCAAACCCAACTGCTGCTGGAACCATAGAAATTCTCGTGAATCTCCAGTTGACTCCACCAATCTACGTCCGATCTCATTCACAATTCGCGCAGTTGACTCGCCGTACACCCCTGTCGTCTCCAAGGCTATTGGCTTAAATTGGAACTGTCTCGCCAAAGCGTCATATTTCCATTACTTACGTGTCTCTGCCTCTGTAGCTGCAGAAGCAGCTGAAATTGCAGAATCTATCAAATGCGTTTCCGCGTTAGTGGATAAACACAGGTACAGTCCCAGGACAAACTCTTACCCTATTTGAAGGGGGATAACTGTGATGCCATTGGGTCTTTTGCCATCACCTCTATCCAAACCCTGAGGTTCCAGCACCGATGGTAGTCCCGCTCTCTGCAAGCAAAGATCTTCTGACGATGTCCTTCAGCGCAGAGTGTCTTGGATAGCGGCTGGCACTGTACCTACATGCAGTCCCATCTCGTCCATTCTCAGACCGCAGCGGCACGGATGCTGTTGGCAGATTTTTGATCCCACCCGTAGAGCCACGGCAATGCGCGGTGTCTCTGGATCTAGATGAGTACCCAATGATGGCACAGGGACTGCATGCATCCAGAGACCACTTTCCCTGCTGGAGGCAGCCAGGAGGCTTGCTCTCGCCGTCTGATCCGCTACAGCGAGCAAACCGTTATGTGTGCCCTCTATGAAAGGCAAGTCCCATACTTTCTGCATACTCTTGTCCTGTCCTTCCAAGTTGAGGGGATCACCACCTCTCTCCCCTCACATCACGACGGCACCCTGCAGCTCCTCTGTGTTAGCCACGATGTTCACATCGGGAAGGACGGCTTCGACTAAACCACTCACAGAATGTATCGATGAGATGAAGGCCGGAAGGGCAGCATCTCCTGCTCTTCTGAACCCGAGGCCCCCATGACTAGCAGGCAGAGTGGCTTGGTTTCAAAATCAGTCGTCGATGAATCGAACTGTCTGAACAAATCGAACTTGTTCAGACACTCACCATGTTGGACACGGTAATGATAACAAATCGACGAAAACATACAAAAACGTTTACTGTTCTTCGGATACGAGGGAGTTTTCATCATATTGCTTAGAAAACAATTCATTTCAACCTCCATTTCTTAAGTAACCTATCATAATTTTTTTAGGTAACCTATCATAAATTTTCTGGGATCTTAAGTTATAGCAGTTACTGCGAAACCGTTAAATTTTTGGGCGTTTCAACGTTATGGTTACGTTTGAAGGCGAGGAGCTTCATCTGGTTTAAAAATGCAGAGCAATTCGCACAACATTTTTTTTCATCGTGCACGTAAATCTATGAAATGGTAAAAAGTGTCTTACAAAGTTTGTTAGTATACAGTAGGGCCAAAGTTGAGTACAAAATAACAGTGTTTTCACTCAAAGCTATTGGGGTTGGATCAACAACAGAAAACCACTTTATCGTGATCTCCCAGTTAATCTCCGACGGTAGAAATGGGAGTGAATTCGTTTTATCGCGTAAATAGGGAAAAAAATTATAATTATAATGGGTTTATAACATGCAGTGTTGTATATGAAACGAGTGAAGGTAAATCAATGGGAACGCTTGGAATTTAGTGCATATTCTGTGGTTACGAAACTGTGATTTAGAACTTGAAATGTGTCACGTCACAATTACAAACTATTTTTACGTCTGATATGCAGTTCTGCCGCCTACCTTCCTTGTAGATACGTCCATAACACATTAATTACTTAGTTCGAAATACATTGAACAATTTGTGATATTCAGTGGTCAATTAATGAAGTTGTAATGTCGTCCAGGGGAAAATAAAATGAAGTAGCGTTTTACTACTTCCCGAAAGTGGAAAAAAATATATCTCGTTATTTTCAGTCCTCAAACATATTACCATCACAATGCAAATTAGCGGAATAAATGATAATGTGATATCGCTTAATAAGTCCGTTGGGAGAAAATTCAACAATTAAGAAGAATCACGTGAACAACTTTCCTTTTGGCATTGTATTTCCCTAAACTGCTGATGTTTCCAGTATTTAAAGGCTTCGAATATACGTATTTTTTCTAAGAAAAATCACCAAAACGAAACTTAATGAGCTGATGGGTTCAACGGAATATTATTTAAGGAGTGGTGCACTACGTCCCTAACATTCTACAGTATTTCAGAGTATTCGTTCAGGAATTGCCCTGCATAAATTCAGCACCGTAACCAACAAATGCATCTAGATACTCTTGATGTGACCAACACTGCTCTGTAACAAACTGCTCGTCACATTTTTTGCTACCGAGGAATCACTTCGTACATTGTGCATTTCACATATCTGTTATATGTATACCACTTATACAACTCGTCACATTTTGCATGGTTAAGGTATTAACCGAGTATACAAACAACAATACTGTTTTTTTTTTCAGTAGCGCATCGGTTTTAATAGAACTTTTACTTGCGATTTCCATACAGTTGATGCTAAAGATTATGAAAAATATAAGTAAAATTATGATTAAATGTATAATTACCAAAAAGCACTTGCTATTTTATCTATAAATAACGACAGACGAGAAAGAAATGTGAAAACCGTCTAACAAGATAAGCGCTCATTAAGATATGTGTCTGTCCATGCAACTTCCTTGCTTCATCGGTACCAAACCTAGAAAAAAAAATGTCTTGGCTCTGCTTTCTTCCCACCGGCCTTCTAATGCGTTCGTCAAACATGGAACTTTTGAAGGATAAGAAAGTCATTTTACCGGGGGAATTATCGTCTTTAGGAGGAAGAGGGGGGAGGGCGGGCATTGAATTTCAGTTTCAGCGGCTGCTACAATCCTCAAACTTAAGTTTCCGTTTCGTGAATGGTGATATTCTACTTTTGTAATGCAGCGACATCCAGGTCAAGTCCGTTTGTGTAGGAAAAGAAGCAAGCGATGAAATTGTTTTTAGAAGTACTTTGGTTCCAATTCTTTGATTAAACTACTTACTGTAGAAGCAAAAATATGTATCTCTACGGTACTCAACTTGGTATACATGCAGGATTGTTAACATAAGTAATATCCCTCACCAGCAGCCCATTCCGTGTTCTCATTAGCTTTACAATAATAGCTGCCTGCTATTCTATGGACAATGTGTAGTGACCGATATAAAGTGGGTACATCCATTGCCACCGCTTCGAGATGATTTTGGTATCAACCACCGTACGTTGGTTACAACATGAATATATAATGGATATTTGGAGTGAAGTCTACTGGGTAATACATACTATTTTTTTGGTTCAACATAAATGATGTTAGGAAATTTTAGGGGCGAAAAGACACAAATGTTTCACTCATGATTCCAGAGAATGTCGAAAAGATACAATTAAACATCATTCGAGCTATTCGAGCAATACCGTTTGGTTGCCATGAAGATTTTTTTCAATGAGAGTGTTTGAGATAAAATATAAGTATTAATTGGAAATACGTTACCTAATCAAACATCTCGTAACACCACAACATATTTAAAATTGTATTATTTTCCAGTGTAATCTGACACTCATCATTGGTACCATCTGAAAATATGGAATGGTTAGACAAATAAGAGGGCATATTGATCAAAACAATTTCAAAGCAAGCCTAAACATATTAGGACATATGGAGCCACAAATCATTCAAATAAATTTAAATAACTGAATGAATAGAAGATTACTGTAGATATTTGGAACCTAACAGACGTAGTGAAACTCGCTAACGGCCTAGCGAGAAATATTCAAAGGATTAGAGAACACCAAGTCATTCCGAGAGGAACCGGTTTGATGAAATATAATGCCCTCAAGCAATTTCAGATATAATTTTTTGTCGATCCAACTATTTTAAACGATTTTCTAACACTGTGAGATTTTATTCTAGTTCATGGTTTCTGATCCTACTATAAGGGGAGAGTCAATAGAGCACACCAAACATAAAGCCACATGACCTCAATTCTGTCTGTGTGTTCTGAGTAATATTTTTTTGTTACAAATGATATAAATAAACCTGTGGTTTTTGTCCTCAACTTGGAAAAGTAATTTTAACCAATCCCCAAGAACACCGCCAAAATTATAAATATCAGACTAGACTTCCATAATTTTGTAAATGAATTTACTTAGAGTAAGCAGGACAACATCACTCTCCCCTGCAGAGTGAAGCATTGATTAATGTGATCGGGCTTGTTGATACTAATTTACAAAACCCTTCTAAATTTCGGATGTCCGAAGTTTTTTCAATGAGGAAATGTCTATTACAGTAGCTTCTAACAAATGACAGACCTTTGTGTGCTGTTTGATGATTTTTTTGGTCCACGTTGCGTGTCGATATCTTTTGTTCCTCTCAGAATTAAATATCAAAACAGTTCTATGAATTCGTATTTTTATATTCTAATATTTTTGATCTTGAACTTGGGGCGACTAGCAACCCTTGGGTGGTTGCTAGTCGCCATTAATGAAACAACATTTACGCAATGAATAAATGTTATATTATAATAAACTTTACATGCTATCGTGTATATGATACAGAACATGAGGCAATGATCGGTTATTTTTAATCAAATATCAAACATCGTGCGATATGCCATTCCTGAAAGATAATCAAACATATTAACCTGAAACCTTCCCGAATATAGGACAACTGCCATTCCAGCATCGTTGGAACGAAAATTCGTTTATAGATTTAACATCAGAAGAAGATTGATATACAAATATCAGCCAAATCTTTTCACTCTCGTCGTCGAAAATTTCAAGACAATTTGAACTTGAAGGAGCGAAAGAGGGACGGAATAGTTTATAAACAACGTCAGAAGCAAATTACTTGTTGGTAATGAGATTCATCAAGATCCTACACTGTCCAAACGATGAGGTGATGGAACATTTACGCCTGTAAGTCTTCATCTCAATACTTTATTCGTCCGCAACTGAAAGTGAAGCCGTACAAGTTCCACAGGGGCCAAGAGCTTAGTGAAGCTAATGTAAATCAGTGTTGGCCTATGTTTTCAGATTGATCAGAAATATTAATCCACATGAACAATTTTTTAGACGAGAGGTGGTCAAGGCTTAGCCCACATGCAAATCATCTAAATTCGTGGTACTGGCGATGACGCAGCCCAACGCGCTTCCACCGTTCATCAAGACTATGCCATCAATTTGGGAGTCCCTTTCGAAGTTGAGTTGTAGTGCCGAGCCGTTGTTTCACACAAAAAAAAACATGTTGTAGTTATCAACATGTGTTAAATTGGGTGAATGTATAATTTTTTTTGGTTTTAACTCATATCTCAGAATATTCGCTCATTAACTAACACCGTGATCACTATGTAGCTACCTAGAAATCCGCTTGGTTCATGATTATACTTTAAAAGATGGTTTTAAACATCAGATATTTCTTCTAGACCTGGAATGAGTTTCTACGAATATTAATTCATTGCTTGGTCTAGTGCAGTTTCAACTCAAAAAGAATAGGTGTTCCTCTAGTCACATAGGAATAGGCCCAGGAAATACAGCCTCGTGTTAGCATGAACGTATTCAATGTTATAGGAGATCAAAATATTGGAAATTTCCGGGTCGCGGTGCAACAGCGTCACTGCGTACTATGAACTGTCCCCTATTCGACCCAACAATCACATAAATATACCCTTCCAGCATGAATACACACAGGACGGTATCATGGATTCATAATACTGTACTACTGCTTCAATACAAGTGATCGAAGTTCACTGTCAACTTGATTGCTGAATCCATAAACCATAATACGTTAAACTGACTTGACGGTTTGTCCTGTTACGCCTGTTTTTCTTTTTTGATCGGGGGTCATTGGTCAAAGATGCTAAGACACGTGGTCTTCTTGCGATCATCAGTTGCAAAGCGAACCGACAGCGAGTTTGGAAATTCCAGGCAGCGTTCGGTGTGTCCAGATACGACATGAAATTATGTGAACAAATTGGAAACGGTAAATGGTTTTTCAAGTATTTTGAATGAATGAAAATAAATACCGATAATTGTTTTGAAGCATTTTTTACTTGTCACGAAATATATTATTTTTTAGTTTTCGAACATTTGCACACATTCGCCATTGCTCAATGTTCGAAAGTGGCACATATTTTTCATAACATGTATCGCATATGCCGAATAAGCAATATTATTCCAATCAAAATTGTATATATATATAAACATTATATGAATATTGTTTTTGCAAAAGGAAATATTTGACCGGGATCTTTAAATAACATTATGTGATTTATCTTATCTTTGACAGATACACCTAAACCAAACAGTCATTTCTGCCTCCATTTCAATCCTCAAAATTAGAATTGAAACAACATAACAAATAATGATCTCCAATCATCAGTGAATGAAAAAATTTGATTTAGGTTTTAATTGAATCAAAATATAAAAAATATTGAACCTAGCTCAACGGCAATAGACAAAAAAAAACGACCGCATTGTTAATATTAATCCCGACGTCGCATATACTAGTAGATGTTCCGTGCAGTAATATTGGACAGGGATGTTGATGCCGCTTCAATAATGAAATCAAGCGGCATAGTAACTGAAATGTATTTTGTAACGTGACGGAAGAAGAGGGCAAGACAATCGTAGAGTATTCTTTTAGCGATCTTCCGGCTATGATGCGATTGTGTCCAAGTAAACCCTAATCCAACTAACATGTTTATACATCAGCTGGCAATACAGCAGCTGTCAATTGAAGTGGGATAAAAATGTGTGTAAAGATCTATATCTCGAAATCTGATGAGAAAAAATCAATGAGCGTAAACAAAACTTCGTGAATACCGCGACGCTGTGGTGAATACCGCGACGCCGTGTACTGGTTATGATGGGACTCATTTATATGAACAACACCCTCCTGGAAGAGAATAGAAGCAGTCATGGCTTTAATCGATTCACCTCGTCTTTCAAACAGCCATTGATGTTACCCGATTGCAATTTAAATGCAATTGCACTTGTTGAATCTACGACTGGAACTGTGGATGGCATGAAATAGAATCGTTACGGGCTGTCAAATTACGTATTATCACATGAAGGTTGTTGGGAGCAGCCGTCGACGATGATCTACTTATATAATCCCATTACTGATGCTGCTCTTTGCAAGAGACTCACTTCCATAGTGATTATGTTTACCATTCAGTCATTAATTCATTCCTGACCCTTTTTTCGATACAAATAATTCATTTGAGTTCGTTTAATTTGTTTAGAAAAAAGTTTAACAAACTCATTTTATTTGTTTACGTTTACCTGCAATTAGTGACCACAACTTCGGTTTGCCGGGCGAAAGATACAAGTGTATCATATGAGAGCGGCACAAATTGGCTACTAACCAGTCAATGTCATCCAATATCAATTTTATCGTTTGTAAATCATTTGTGCAGACAAAGTTTCATTTTGATTCCGACAATAAACATCCCCTCCGCCCCAGCAATGCCTCTTCTTCATAATGTTGCTGGTGCAGTGGGATGTCGTGCTTGACTTCCTTATTACGACAAGCAGCTCGTTAACATCCCCTCCGCCCCAGCAATGCTTCTTCTTCATAATGTTGCTGGTGCAGTGGGATGTCGTGCTTGACTTCCTTATTACGACAAGCAGCTCGTTAACATCCCCTCCGCCCCAGCAATGCTTCTTCTTCATAATGTTGCTGGTGCAGTGGGATGTCGTGCTTGACTTCCTTATTACGACAAGCAGCTCGTTAACATCCCCTCCGCCCCAGCAATGCTTCTTCTTCATAATGTTGCTGGTGCAGTGGGATGTCGTGCTTGACTTCCTTATTACGACAAGCAGCTCGTTAACATCCCCTCCGCCCCAGCAATGCTTCTTCTTCATAATGTTGCTGGTGCAGTGGGATGTCGTGCTTGACTTCCTTATTACGACAAGCAGCTCGTTAA
>SDVV010024888.1:0-12514 GCA_016164225.1 Gammarus roeselii
TAAATATATATATATATTTGTATATTTATATAGATATATACTTCAGGCTGAGTGGTCAAAAAACAAGTTGGTGAAAAGCAAAGCGACAAAAATCATGAGTGGAGGTGGGCAAATATTTCAGGATTTATTTAGGGTTGGAACTTATGTATTGAAAATGTCTTGAGTAATAACTTACATGCATTTTTTTATGGACTGGTACTAGCCCACCCTATTGTGAATGTAGGAATAATAGGAATTGAGCTTCATAAGTACAGATTGACTGCTCCCCTGTACTGCTAACTACTAGCCTATCATGTCATGCCATAGGTTAATATATATAAATACATCATTTCAGACTCAGTAGGCAAAAAAGTTTGTGAGGAACAGAAAGACAAAAAAACAGGAGTGGAGGTTGGCAACTATTTCAGGATGAAATTTAAAACATTGTTCAACCCAAATGAGACCCAATTCCCTCTGTTGATTCTGAAGGATCTATTATTGCAGTCACTCAAGTGTAAATTGAAAGTTGTTAATCCAGGAACACTTCGATTTAATTTCAACATAACCAGCATCCTTTACCACCCACTTGATCCCATTTACTAATGATAGGAATCCAGAGCTAGAATACGATGTCCAAAAAAAAGTATCTAGACCATTTCAATCATCCTGTCAAGCTCTTGCCTTAAAAGGCCTTACTTGTGAACTAGGACTCATTCAGTCTTGTTGCACTGCATCCTCATACGAAACCCATAAATGGTTCAAATCAACTAGAGCTGACGGGATGATGCAAAGTGAGTAAATGTTTAATTACAATAACTTACTAGGGCCCGCAAATGTTTGAGTTAGCGTGATTTGTTCCGCAGCACACTGTAAGGGCACATCAACTGAGGAAAGCCTGTGCACACATCTGTCCCGTTATGGCCGCCAGCGGCAGCTGCCAAGCCATATGTGACGTCATGGATATGAGGCCGCAAACCATAATCGGCAACTACACGCTAAGTTTGAGAAGATGTGAAATATTTTCGTTTTAGTAGGAGACAAGATCACACGAAGTTATTCTCAGAATGTTGATCAAAACAAAATATCGACGTAGCTAGAGCTTGCATTTGTGCACGGAGCGACTCCCCATAATCATGGATGGCATTGCTACAAAATGGCTGCCGCATAACCAAGCTGGTTATCAAATGAACCTTAAAACCAAAAAAAAACAATGTGTTACCCGAATTTGGTGACTGGTGTAGATTCCGTAGAATAGTTATACACATATATAAATGATAACATGCTATATATCTTAACCCACCTCTTTATTATCTCCCGAAGTACACTTGATGCACACAACACAACATCCTGCGGCGGAGGCTGGGGCGACAATGGCTTCGTTCAAGTTGACCAACCGTTCGAGGAACGGGAACTAACTGACAGAGAGAAAGTATACTGCTGATAATTGATTTTTTTTCACGTTAAATAAGTGAAAAAAAATGATGAGTAACACATTTTGTGATATTCACAATATCTTTGTACTTTAAAAAGTGAATTGCAAAATTAATGGGAACACAGTATGAACAACAGGATCAACATATAAAAAATTTAGGGCAATAAAATTCAATAACTCAATCATACATTTATGTGTAATCAATTACTAGTTAAAAATGAGACAATCATGGTAAAAAATGGTATTATTTTGTGTTCATTCAATTTAATTGGTGGTTGGCAACCTTGCATTGCATTCCCTATAATGGCGTTCCTGGGAACGCTAGCTTTTGTCCCAGGTACGGCTGCCTAGAGAGGCGATCAATACTGAGTTGTCTTCTCTCAATGTTCGTTACCGAAGAACGCCTTACTATTAAATAGCATGTGTTCTAAGATACTAAAGACAGAGTGTCGGGTGTTACATATGAAGGGTTTTGATTAAATGTTAATTTATTGGAAAAACATCAGTATATTTAAACAAAGCTGATGGAATAGAATAAACTATGCATGGTGAAATCTGTCAGAGATTATTATTTAACATTGATAAATAAGAGATACGTCGAATGCAAAAAGATTGCAGCAGCAGAACCGTGCCGAAGCACATCATAGTTGTGTTTTAGAAACATTAATACGAATTTAATCAAATCTGGATGAAATTGATGGGAGCAATAAGCCTCCGAGCTTCGACGAACACGCATATACTCTGGCGAAATGTCTTATTAAAGCAATGAATGACCCCACTAATAAGTAATTGATTTTCTTTCGGGAGTTACAATATTGTTAGTATTCTGTTGACATACCGATTACGTAATCCCATTTGTTACAACCATTCCTTTTTAGTCCTGATGGAGGAAACCCTAAATGAATCCGAACTACGTTTATGAAAGTATTAGAGCGTCAGTTGGGCAACTATATAAAAACGGGAAGGGACCGTTTGATTCGCGCTCTTTTGTCTACAGCTGCTGCGCCCGTTGCTGCGCTAGACCAGCGATGTGGCACATTTGCAGCGATGTGGCACGTTCAGCCACACAGACGCTACGCCACACAAAGCAGCCAATGAGGGACTGACATCCATCGCAACATTGGGACTTGACTGTAAAAAAAAATGAATATATCTCACAGTTATATTTATAAGAAAACATATTACTGGCAAAATACACATTCAATATAAGAACTATTGAGCATTAGTATACTAATTTAAAAACTTGTATAATGAAGTGGGACAGCCTGACTGGAGCGCCAACCAATGGGGGAGCGCGTTCCACTAGCAGTAGGGACTGGTTGAGAGGGACAAGCGCAGGAGCGCGGGGAGTCACATAGGGGTGCAGCTGTGGGGGGAGGCCTCAACTGCTGCAGCGTGCTTTCCGAGAGAGGACGGGCTGAACAGGAAGAGACGGGTGGATCAATAAACACTGCTAGGCTGGAAGACGCAAGCAATGGATACAACCCCTTAAATTTATCTACCGAATGGCTGAACCCAAGTTTTGCGAAAGTGAAACATTTATAGAAGTGTAGAAATGAAAGCCACACTTATTAAAATCCCTTGATATCAATGTAATATTTATAACAATGGAATAAACTAATATCTATACATTGTTTGGTCGGTCATTAGGATGTTTTTTGGATTGTACAGTAGAATATCATCCTTTTAAGAATTCGACGTAATAAAATGCAAATTCAAAGTGGGATCTCTTTTCTTCTGCATTATACTTGAAGAAAAAAACTTGAAACAAAATTACTCATGAATACATCACATTGTTTTTAACATGTGTCGTGTGCAAAATCGTTTCCAGACAGTAAATTTTAACGACATAATTGGATTATCATAGATTCAGGACTATGATTCATAGTCCTGGGGCAGCCCATATTAATTGTATGGGTATGGTTCAAGCAAAAATTAAATAGCAAAGTATTGCTACCTATTGTTTGTGAATAAAAATAAAGAATTCTCTATATATCAACGTGTCATCTACAGTCACAGGCTACGGAACTGTAGCTGAACATTGCATAAGTGATATTGCCATCGGTGCATTGTTCTCTTGATTAAATTGATTATAGGATAGGATATGTTCTATGTTTGTGTGTAATCACATTAATGAAAAAAAAAAATCTAAAATTTATCACTGTTGACAGTTCAAACCAATACATATCTCATGGAGAAATGGGCTTGAAGTAGCTATTGGTGTTATTCGGGTGGCAGCAAAATTCTGGTAGAAACTTCAATTGAAAAATTTTAATAAAGAATTTCTATTATCATTTTGTGTCAGTGAGAATGCTCGACGAAACTTATTATGCTTATCGAACATGAGTTTGGCAAACAGGTTACGTGTTTCATTTGTTTCCATCAAACGAAAGATTAATCAACGGCAGCAAGAAATCCTCTCAACATAAAAAAATAGGATTCTATATTACACATTAAAAAAAATATAGAATGAATTGCTTGATTTTTTTTCAAATATCTAAATTACCTGTGTAAAGGGGGCACCATAATGACGTCACTCCAAGCACCCATGAGTTTTGGATCCGCTAGTTGTGACATTTTCTTGTAGTAAATCGATGTCGCGTCTTCCGGCAATATATGAAACTCCTAGGTTTGCCCAGAGACCGCAGCTCCTCGGAATATCAGAATAGGAGACCCATTAAAACGGAGAACAATTGAAATTGACATACAAACACAAAAAGAATTCATAATTCTACTGCTATCGTGTATTTGAAAAGGTGTGAAATAATCCTAGTTATTTATTTATTTATTACTTGCTTTTATGTTCCACCGGAGTCCCAACGCGAAGTTAATGCAGACTCCCCCGAAGGGCGGTAATCCTAGTTATGTTTGGACACAGTTTATTGATGTTCAAATATCTACGTTTTGTCCATTCAATTTCATTTTCGAAGTAGCTGCGTTTATTTCTGTGAATAAAACACTATAAAAATTTTGCCTCGTAAAACAATTACGATACAAATAACATTTAGAGAATTATATTTCATAGGTTCTATTTATGAAACTGGTTATTTTTCAGAAAAGGAACGTTAAAGTTGCACTAGATTTCGCGTCATCGAAGTTTTGTTCACAATTTATATCAGTGTAGTAGGGTCCATTTAATAACATGACTGTTATTAAAATCGTCCAAATAGTCTACTATTTTTTCTGGGCTGTATTAGTAATTACCATTTGAAGAGAGGCGCGCGAATGACAAGCATTTAAAAGATCCCGTTGCCATCCTGCGTGTATGAACACGTTCTAGTAAAGCTACTACTCAGCGCAAACTCTCCGAGCTGGTCTACTTCCATAGAAACAGCGGATTGTTGCTATATAATAGTTTAGCTTCCGAAGAATAGATAATTTTCTCTCATTCACGAGATGGTCAAATTACTTGGATGAACGGTCAAATTCAGCTGTTGACCTCGAACGCGGCAGTGTGACAAATTGATTAAACTCTTCCTGGTCTAAAACTGATGTTTATTAAAATATTTTGCAATCATTTTTTTATACAGAGCGCTCTCTGACAAAAAATTATGACAGATTGTTTAACACTAACACTAACCTAGCAAAACGAAGTGGTAGAGTTTGACATTAGTGCTCCTTTCAAGCTTCAAATGGAATAGCCTCTAAGATATCATGTTGCTGTACATAGATCGTCTTATACATTAAATTGCACGCACGCTAGTTATTAAAAGATTTGTAGCCATCAAAAATATCTTATTTTGTTAACGGGCAAGGGTTGAGATTATGGTCATATCCGAAATAATAAAACGGTATTTAATGCTTACTAAAATAAATATGTGGTTACAAAAATTATCGGAATCAGAGACAAACTTGACACGTATTCAAAAAATTAACATGAAAGCACCACAACCGTCAGAAGTTGATCATAACCTGCCAAAATACATACCAACGCATGCATTCTTTTATTGTCATCATGTGTTATCAATGATTGCAGTGCAATTATTGCACTGCATACGATGTTGTGTGACACGTTTCAATTCGACTACACACTTTGATGCACCAAAACACGCACACGCGTAAACATTGCACCGAGCTCGTATTCTGTCGAAAGATTGCTCAACGTGTTGGAATAAAAAGGAACACTCCTAAGCTGTCACTGTTGACCTTGCCTCTTCTACCGGAGTGGAATGACAAAGCAGTGTATTCTAAAGTGCGTCCCATATCAAATGAATCACTTGCAGTTGAAGTTTTTTTTTCAAATTCAAAATTCATTGGAGCACCTAGAGGAAGATAAACCAAAGTACCACACCCTGCCCCCGTCTCCTCGTCAATAAGCTTAGTACGAACAACAAAGTATATTTAGCTTAAGCAGACATCTATGTTAAGAATCTTCCCTCTCTCTCTTGGGTTGTGCCCCTTTCCCCTGTTTAAATATATATGGTTAAATTTTCCTTGTACGATTTAGTGTAAATGTTATGTTTCAACCCTTATCAGAGGTTCTCATCTGGCACTTGACGAAACATTCTGGAAAGAAAGAACAAACATTGAGGTGGATGAACGGTTAATTTTTCAATTTTGCTTCAAGAAACATTATATTATGTATCAAGATAAATTGAGCATTGCTTCACCTTCTTACGTAGAACCTCGCAGTGGAGATGCGCTTCTGTTTGTTTAGAAAATGAAGGATCTGGCGATAGTATTTCCATTCCACATTTAGTCTGAAAAGATTTGTCGCAGCACTCAAATAAGTCCCCACATGGGGTGGAGACATCCAAGACAACGAAGCGTTGAGAAACACAAGGTTAATGAATATACATATGGAAAAACACAACCCAATTGTTACCACATTAACCCTATACAAGGGCTCCTACCCTCAGATTTTTTCATTTCACAAATGATTCGGGATGTTCATAAATTCTAAAATTTATATTTTACGGCCAGAGACAAAAGGGGCACATTCAAAAACATTTATAAATTCATCTAGTGTATGAGCCATGGGGGTGTCGTATGAATCATGAACTGGTAGTTTGTTTGCTGATATTCCATTGAAAAAGTGAATAAATCTCGATGCTTTCTAACCCAATAAAAAATTCAATTGTGATTCTCACGTTGTTTTTTCCTAATCAAATGTTTATGGTTGTAGAGACGAGGTCCTTGACTAAACAACGAAGCCCCAGATGCAGAAAGGCCCTCGTCGTCTACAAGAGGAGACGATTATGAAGGGTAAGGAAAACGTCGCCCGAGCGAGCATTTTCATTCAAGATACAAACGGAGTGACTAGGAACAATGAATACACAATCGTTGGGAAACGTTTCTCACTCGACATCACGCGCCATTTCTTCACATATAGAGTTAAACGAAACGTTCAAGTCGCGGCTCGATAAGTTCTACATAAATCGCCGATAAATAGCTAAACCGTTCCATTTCCTGTTGTTCTAAAAAAACAGAAATAGCACACGAAGCTCTCTTGGACGTTCTACTTTAGAACTAATCCTCTTGCTATCAAAAGGCAACCTAGTTTGTTGTCTTCCTACACTTTTAAACACTTGTAAACTTATTCACAAAATATTTGGGGCTGGGATTGAGAGCATGTTTTTGATGCCAACGTCTACGGTACAATCACCAAATATAGCTACATGTTCAATGAGCACTGATTGATTGATTGATTTGGGCCTCATTTCCACCAGAGCCTCAACGTGAGTCATAATAGGCTCCCCCGTAGGGTCAATGAGCACTGATTGGACAACGAAACGGGTATTTTATTATCAGCGATGTACACCGTCCATGCATATTTTGGAACAGTTTCTTTGTCTGAGTGAGGTATCGCAGTCTCTGTTTGAACAAACCAATGACAACCCGAAGACGATAAGTTCATGACCCAAATGGTGAAGACACCTGCAAGGGGTAGCAATATTCTTGATCTGTTTAGTGCAAGCGACTCTCATGTCACGAACGTCGAAGTGGGAAAACCACTCGGAACTAGCGACCACAACTGTAGCAGCTTTTTGGTAGAGCTTGAGTTGAGAACGTCAACAAACTGTGAAAAAGTCCCTAACTTTAGATTAGCTAACTTTGATGGCTCAAGAGTCAATGACGTCAGCAAATATAACTTTCGGACAAGATGTCAACCAATCGCTTAACAATTTCTTCACTGACCTTAAAATTATTGAATATGAGCATATCCTGCGCTAAAACGGCAGTCAATCAGCCAAGTCCTGGAAAGGAAAACTGCAGCGCCTTTAGTCACGAAAGAAAGCAAAGCACTCAATTAAACAGAAACATTTACGTGACGATGTAGCAAAAAAATGAATACAACATCAGCAGAAGAAATCTAAAGAGGACCCAGAAACGTAAGAAGAAAGATTATGAGAATGAAATTGTCATCAATGGCACAACTATTTCGAAACAATTTTTTAGTTACGTTACGAGCAAAAAAATCAAGATCTGTAATTGGTCCTCTCAAGAACGATGTTAGTGAGCTAAAAACGGACGACACCAAAATGAGTGCCCTACTTAATGAATACTTTTTTTTGTATTTACGTTAGAGAATCAGGATATTCGTAATCCTGATGATATCATAGCGGAAAGACTAATTGAACCCCTCAGCACAGTGAACTTTTCCCCCGCCGAAGTTATTAAATATATAGATAAATTTAAAGTCATAAAATCTCCAGGTCCAGACCAAGTTCATCCCAGAATTCTGAAGGAGACTAGAAACGAAATTGCCGAACATTTATCAAACATTTCACCCAATCTCTCACAAATAGCACCTGCCCCATTTTTTAAAAAGGGGGACAAAAAGTATCCCTGAAATTACCGTCTAATTAGTCTTACCTCAGTCATTGGCAAATTGATGGGAAAGTGTGATAACAGATATATTACAGAATTCTTAGAATCAAACAAATTGACTGGCGACTCTCAGCATGGCATTAGATACAACTGTTCCTGTCCTACGAACCTGCTCCTTTTTTCATTAATATAATCGAAATCCACGACACAAAATCTCCAATCGATATCATTTACCTTGACTTTCAAAAATCCTTTGATAAAGTACCCCACAAGCGCTTAGTTAGTAAATTGCACAGCATCGGTATTCGAGGCGAGCTTAACAACTGGATAAAATGCTGGCTTACGGACAGACGGCAGCGAGTTGTACTTAACGGCGTTTCCTCCTCCTGGGGTAGTGTTACAAGCGACGTGCCTCAAGAATCCGTGCTAGGTCCAGTCCTCTTTACTAAATTTATTAACGATCTCGATAGCAACGCACTTGAGAAACATTAGCAAGTTGCAGACGAAACTAAGATAGGAGGAAAAGTGCAAACCATACTAGAGTGCTAGCAGATCCAAGTAGATTTGAATAAAATTGTTGACTGGTCAGAAAAGTAGCAAATGAAATTTAATGTAGACGAATGTAAAGTTATGCACATAGGTCCTCTTATCCTCGAGCACGAATATTTAATGTCCGGAAAGAAACTCATTCCTGTCACTGAAGAGATATATTTAGGAGTCATCATCCGTAACGACTTAAAAAGTAGCAATCAATGGAATGATGCTGCCAAGAATGGCAACACAATGCTAGGTATGATATCCCGCACTATCTCGTACAAAATTCCACACAGTATGATCAAGTTATACAATGCATTTGTTAGACCGCATCTCGAGTATTTCGTTCAATACTGGTATCCATATCTTAGAAAAGAAGTTATTAAATTAGAGAAGGTTCAACGTAGAGCTACCAAACTTATCCCTTCGCTGCGAAATAAATTGTTAGAAGACAGGCTACGTGAACTCAATCTTTATTCGCTAGAGAAACGTCGTGTCAGAGGTGACATGATCGAAGTGTGGAAGATTATGAAGGGTAAGGAACACGTCGAACGAGCGAACCTTTTCACTATGGATACGAACGGAGTGACTAGGAACAATGGATTCAAAATCGTTGGGAAACGTTCCTCACTCGACATCACGCGCAATTTTTTCACGTCCAGAGTTGTTGAAGAATGGAACAAACTTTCAGCGAAGGTGGTAAACAGTAATACAATTGAAACTTTAAATCTCGGCTCGATAAGTTCTACATAAATTGCCGATAAATAGCTAAACCGTTCCATTTCTTGGTGTTTTCAAAACAGGAATTGCGCATGAAGCTCTTAGACGTTCTACTTCAGAACTAATCCTCTTGCAATCAAAAGGCAACCTAGTTTGTGCCAATAGGCCTGTTGTTGTTTTGCTACACTTGTAAACATCCTCAGCAATTGTCAATTTACCACAAGCAATACTCATTGAGCAAAAAAAAAAAGATTTATTGGGACGGTATAGTCAATGTGTTATGTTAAAGGATTCAGGGTTGCGATAATCGGGTAAATCAAGGTTGGAATGATCAAACATTGGTTTTAGGAAGGTCTTTTCGGCTTAGGAACGACTTGCCCGCTTCTGACCTGAGTCAGTAAATTGTCGCTTAGAAACGACTTGCCTTCGTCTCCCTTTATTTACCGATCCATCGCATGATTTGTTTTGTCATAGGTTTGAGTTGGTTTGGTGACGGTTTGTTCAATCATTCTTCTATTCACGCGTTCGCTCGTTTTTCACTCCCATATTCACTTTAAGAAATACATACTATCATGACATTTGGACTATAATTTTCTGCAAAATGCATTCTAACCTGAAAGCTACACGACACTTTATCGACAACACATGAAATGTACCTTGCATGAAATAAAATTGAAATTTATAACCGTACATCGGACATACTAAACGTGTCATCTAACCAATTGGTCATGGATTTTTTTTTTAAATTGGACTGTAATTATCTGAAATGGAATACCGCATTTCTACGCAGACTTGAATGCTACACAACAATTTATTAACAACACTCGAAATCAATTTCACATGAATTATTGAAATTTATGAGATCTCATTGGACATGACACATGACCAGTTGGTCATATAAATTTGTAACTACTGCACACGAATGTTTGAAAAGGAAAAACATGACACTGTATGTACTTTGCCGCGAAACGGGACACAAAATAATTATTCGGTGCATGACCTAATCACGAAATCGACTTTACATGAAGTGTTATTGAAATTTACGTGAGCTCATTGGACAAGTCACATGACCAGTTGGTCATATAAATATGTAACTATTGCGTACAAAGATTTGAAATGGAAACACATGACACTGTATGAACTTTATCGCGAAACGGGACATAATATAATTTTTGGGTGAATGACCTAATCACGAAATCGTATTATTTTTACCTCTACTAAATTCTATCGCCAGTTGTCTACGCTCAATTGACACACAAAAATTGCTTTTATACTACGAAAAGAAAACTCATATACTACACCGGTGAACTACAAGCTATCTATTTTATTATCTACCTAGATATATATTTCTTATTTATGTACAATAAATATATTTTTCTATGTATTTCAGGATTCATTTTCAATTTTTTGACTTCTTTCAATTTTTATATTTTATTTTACAATAAATATATTTTTCGTGCTTTTCAGGATTTCTTTCCGCTATCGCTACTAATTTTTTTCTTATTGCTGGAACAGCAGGTCGAATGATTTACGCGCACCTACTTAAATTCACTTCAAAACTAATTTTGTACTCATTTGCTGATGAATTCGAGAGCAGATATATTGCGAAGGTTTTTTGAGGAACTGTAATTGCTATGATTTTTACGAACTCTCTAATTTCACTTCTTACGGGAGCACGGCCTATCGTGATATCACACTTGATTGATGGGATTACTTACAATTTTTGTTTATGTTTTTCTCGAGATGTTAAATGGCGATTTGAAAGGGGGCCCCTGGTTCTCTATGCGGCTCATGAAATCCTGTACACCCGGCTGTTCGACTGCATTTATTTGATGTCCATCTTGACCTAGTGAGTTCGTCCTCGGATGCAGATGTTCCTTTGGCCTGCCAGGATTGATAGACTGCCGTGCTGGCAGGTGAAGTATCTGGTGCTGCCCAAACGCTGTCAGACATCGGACAGGCAGGGTGGCGCGTGTCTTTGGCCATCTCCTTGCGACCGCCTGCTGGGATGTTGTTGACCGCAGAGATGGTCTCTCGTTCTTCCCTCATTGTTGCCTTTTTCTTATGGTTTTTGGTAGCATGTGGTCACGATGGTGGCACTGGTCGGAAGTTTCTCCTGAAGGCGTGTGTAAGTGGGCTGAAGCATTTTGTTTTGAAGTGTGAAGTGATTGTTTTAATTAACAAGACAAATGTTTTGTTTTGCTTCAATCCCTCACCGCTGAGCACCATGTTATGTTAAAGGATCCAGGGTTGCGATATTCGGGTAAATCAAGGTTGTGATGATCAAACATTGGTTTTAGGGAAGTTTTTTTTGTATAAAAAGTAACAAGACAAAAGTTACTCTATCAAAAGAGTACTGAATATAGATTTGTAATAACGGACACAAAGTAACAAAAGTGTAAATGAACAGCAAAAAGAAATGTATTAAGTGTAAGACGAGCGTAGGGTAGAGTAGGAGCCTACACCCGAAGGCTGTAGCAGATGGCGAGTGTCTGTCTGTCTCTGGTCGATGGCTGCAGCTGACTGCCCGATGGCTGTCGTCTGCCCTCTGTCGTTCGGGTCTGCGCCCTGAATAATATGGGAGGGCCTTGAGTAGGTGTATGAAGAAATCCTCCAATAAGGGAACAAATTCACATTTTTGGACCATGTAAAGAGGCGGAGCGTTCTAATACCCAGACCTCATTGGTACGCTACAATTGAGTCTTTTAACGGATTTTGTTGGCTCCTCCCATCTATTGTTTACCATATATGATACCCCTGAGCTAAACAGTGTTATGGGATCTAGTCCCCCCTATTGCTGACACGGAGTCTTACAAGATGCGCAAATGGCCCTAAACTCGTCAATATCTCCTACGTTACACGATCCGCGAAGGGGCCACCTGTTTTTTTTAAACAAACATCGAAGGGGAATTAAAAATATGCAAGGCAAGGGATTTCTTCGTGTAACTTAAGCTAAGGGTTAACAGGCCTAAGGCCCACACTGTTTCTAGGACACACACTACACACCTCTCGATGGTAATGTTCGGTTAGCCAAGTTTTATAAAATATGTGCCAGCGGAGGCCGATCATAACAAATGT
>SDVV010024889.1:0-12514 GCA_016164225.1 Gammarus roeselii
TAAATAAATTTATCATTGAAGAAGGTGAGCTTGCTGTCATCCAGACATTTTCTACCTCTGCGGGGTATTTCTTTATTTGGTATAATGCATTATTTGTTCGCGAGTATCAATGTTGTTTTGCTTCTATAATGTCACTGACTTTCATAGCTTGATGCTATTGAACAGTTAGAAGTGTAACATGGGTTGGTAGGAATAATTTTGAACCCCAGTAATATGCAAAATAATTGTAGAAATTAGTGTTAGATATTCACGAAAAAGCACATTGAAAAAACGCAATGATTTATGAATGAGCACGATGATTTATTTTTATAATATAGCAGTAATTATTGTTATTGCATTTTAATATGAATCATTCGAGTACTAGGATCAATAGGTTTGTTATGTAGTAGACGTTTTATTACCATGTTCTATAGCAAGTCTATGCCGATGTTTGATCTGGCAGGTCCGCTCATCATTTTATATTGCATTTTATTGTATTCATATTTACAAAGAATCCCAGCCTGCCTTCGTGACTGTATTTTTTTTCGAAAAGTATTCATATATTTTCAATGAATAGTGCAGGAAAGTAAGTAAAAACTAAAAATGAAGAATCATCAACCCTTACGAGTTAAGATAATTACATATTCCCTTTTCAATATATCAGCAGCAAGTTGCGTAACATGTTAGGTATACTTAACAGCTCTACTTACTTTCGTTGGATGTCGTGGCTCTAAATCCTTTTGAAACGAGTTGGTGTTCACGATTCGGAAAGTGTTCCTGATACCTGGAATGAATGCATTTAATTTAGTCTGATTGAATGGGTATGAATTTATCAGATTAGTTTCTCGCCTAAAGGTACAAAAAGGATTGTGTATATTTATAGAAAAAAACACTACTGAAGCGCATGTGACCAGTTGTTTCAACATTAGGTACGGGCAAAACATTCGATCGGCACATTTACCTGTCCATATACAAATACATCAAGTTTGTCAAAGTCTATTACGAAAACATTTACCCAGCACGGGTTCAAGAATTGTTTCAGTAAAAAAATATGACGAGCAGAACCGGTCTGTTGGATGACTCGAGAAAGAGGTTGTGCTGGAGAACCTAGCTGGGCTTTAAAAAATTCTGCCTAAAAATGTACCTCGCAAGTACGAAAGTCCGAGAACAAGATCCAACTGGCGTATACTTGACAATACAGATTGTAATTCAAATACTGCTAAGTTCAAAGGGCTCAACTAGTGCAGAATGAAAATCTTCAGAGGGCAGTCGCACTCCTCGTCGCTGATGCAAATCAGAGGACCCGGTCATGACTGCGGGGTCCTCCACCTTCGACAGGACACGTTTTGTAACTCTCCATTTTTGCAGGGCAAACCTGAAGCAATTTCTATCCGTCATTGGTGGAACACGCCTCACCTCCATATTGACTACGACTTCGTATCAGGCACGCACATGAGGGGAGGTTATTCTCAGTGGCCTGGCCAGATGTTTTAGAGACCATCGCCTCAAGACCTTTACCCATGGGTTTCTAGAACCCTTCATTGATGGAGGCACCTAGTCCTTGCATCAACCTGCCCAGCCCCGAACATAAAGGCTTTTAGCTCTGCCCTAGCTCTTCGGCGACTTGGCCATTCAAGATGCATAAACTGGTAAGGTATACGAATCACCTTGTTTCCAACCCTCCCTCCAAGAGAAGGGCGAACTTAAAATGGGGAGTAGGCGGCGTGTGGTCTTCCTACAGTCGCGGCATCAATCACTTGGTTGGATGCGATTAAACAATATTTTATCGGTTGTTATTTACCAATATTTCCATCAATATTGACGCCAGTAATATAAAACCTAAATTTTATACTTAATATCGCAAATAAATTACCTTTGATTCACAAGTACTTATTTCCGATCATTATTTGGTCTGATAGAGGAGGTGGTCAAGAGAAGAAGGTCAGTTTATCTCGCAGGAAGCTCCCAGTCTACCAGCATACAGTAGTTGAGTGGCCTGTTCGTGCTACTGAGGAGATTCTAGGAGAGTCTCCATTGAAACGAGAGGATTTTGAGCAATCCCTTAGGAACAACGTACAGAGCTGCGCCCGACGAGTTGGAGGTCCCGGGGGTCCAGCTCATGCCACGAATATATTATAAGTAGACAAAGTGCACAGAGGTGCGATCCGGCTAGTTAGAAGGCGTGGGGTTCAGTTCAAGTTACGAAAATGTTCGAGGTAAAATAAAGAACGAATGGCTGGAGCTGATCCACGACGAGTTAACCAACCCGGATCAGAGGCTATGATGACCTTCCACCAAATTTGCAAACAACCAGCAGGCAGCTGAATACCCGAACACAGTTCAACAGTCTCATGCGTCCACCACTTGAAAAAAATGAGCTAATGCCTCGCCTTCGCCACAGTTCTCTTCGGAGACCGAGGTGCCTCCTCGAAAGCCGTTCAAGCGGCGTCCCTGAAACCCTGCCTCAGACCCTCTTCTGAGCAAGAGGTGTCTCCTGGCAGGCTGACTGAATTGCTCTCGATCAACCCCTTTGTGGAGTCTGTTTCAGATTTGTAAATCACGAAGTCTCTACAGACTAGTGTGTTGAACCTCTCCGCGACTAGTTTCCGCCATTTGATTCGAGTATGGTTCTCGTTAAACGTGAACTTTACTCGACAAAGGGTTTTGAAAGTTTCTATGATTTGGACTTTGACAATTTTGGTACCTACATTATGCTTCCTCTCGCAACCTTTGTTTCTAAGGGCTAGGGTCATCTTGATTGTTCTCTAGTCCGTACCTTTTGCAGTCTGGTCGAGTCTTGGATTTGATTTGGACCTCATTTCTACCGGAGCCTAAACGCGAGTCATGGCACACTCCCCGTAGGGCACGAAGATCATCGAGTCCTGTAGGCTCGCACACCTTCGTGGGCGAAAACAGTGACCATCCAAGGATTAGTTCGAATAAATATTTTAACAGTGATATATATGCAAACCGATGCGTACAGGAACGGGAAGAATTTAAACGCAGCTGAAATTATACAGCTTCATTTAGTCCCGTATGTTTTCCGAAAGCAATTAGCTTTTTTCTCTAGGTTAGGTCAGTGAACAAACTTTGTAGGGTGTCCGATTGATTTAAGAAGGCTTGCCGGGCTGCTGCGAGTCCATTGCAATCCATCGGTAAGTTTCCGATGCTGATTGCCACTTGGTGGCAACAGGGTCATGGTGGCGCGTCCGGTCCCATGTCTACATACATTAGGTGGTTGTGAGTTTTCCTCGCGTGTCTCGTGCATAAGCGGTTGATGAACACTTGATCTTTTCTGCTAGAGAACTTTGTTTTTCCATTCTCCTACCGAGGGTTTAACTGAAAGCATTCTTTGTCCACTGTTGCCACATGTCATTCCATCGGGATGTTTTATGAGAGTTGATGATAGGGAACCAGAGTCGGTATTGTATGGTGACAATTGTTCTTGATGGGTAAATGGCAGTATACCAAGGGAATCTGTAAGCTTGTATCTTCGTTCTCCCACGTGTCGAGAGATCCAGCAGAATTCAACCGCTTGACCCGTCTCAGACATTGTAAATAAATCGAGCTGCGTTTTACGCAATGCAAGGTGTTCAAAGTGCGGAGTGCTGAGCTAAGTGAAGGCACTCAGACTGTCTGAAGATAAGACGTAATTGGATAGAAGATCAGTTTTTGTAATAGAGATGGCTAATTCGAGTGCTTACAGCTCCGCAAAGAACACTGAAGCTTCTTGTGGGAGGGCAGCCGAAGGTGATGTTTCTCCCTCCGCACACAGCGGCAGTTTCACTCCTTCGCGTCAGTGTGTAGGTGGCGGTGCTCTAAGTCTTGTTCCTCAAGCGTTCTCGAAAATTCTCGGCGGTACGTGCCGGTTACAAATCTAGGTTGGATAGCGGTGGGTTGATCATACACATTGGTGTGTTGATTTGAAAAAATTGATAGGAGAATGAAGGCTGGATAGCCTCGCGATTGATGTTCAGCGAGGTCAATAAGTTTTCTACGCATGAGGAAAATGGCGGGCAAATATTCTTCTTAGTCGCAAAAAAGCGTTTATCGGAAATGTTGGTGATGTTGCCGAGTGCTGGGTTGTTGAAACGGTCCTAGTCTTGAAATTGTATTGTAGCGAGAGTTTTATCTTGCCAGATAGAAAGTGGAAGCTCGTTAGCCAGCACGGTTGTGATGCGGATAGCGTTGTTTGCGATAATCGAGACCCTCAAACGACGGCCCTACAGTCAATGCGTGATGGTATAATTGTTCTGAACAACGTGATGCCGGCGTCCATATTGGCGCAGAATTTTAGGGTTGTAACCGAGAGGATAAGTCCCGCTGCTGTTTTGCAGCGGGTCTCCTGAGCTATTATGTGGAGTCGTCATTTGAGTTTAAGATCCCACACAAGACCCGGGAATTCTAGGGATTCTTTGTATATTTGGGGTGTGTTGTGCAGGGTTAGGGCTGGTTTTAGGTGTAAGCCAGGAACGAGAGTGAGACACATGCTTTTAGTTTTAGAGGGTGAAAATTGGAATTCGTTTAAGGGAGCCCAGTTCCCGACTTGGTTTAGACAGTTTTGGAGTTCGTATTGACTTGTTAGAAGGCTAGGCTGTCTGCTGCTTATCAGTAGGTTGTTCACGTATAAGGATGAAATAAGACTCCTGTCATCGGGATGACTGGTTGATTTTGAGGCTAAAAAGAGTGACACTGAGGACGCCTCCCTGCGAACTGCTCATTTCTTGCGGATTCGATGGTGACAAGAGTGTCGCCGACCTTGGCCCTGAAGGTACGATTTTGCAGAAATTGGTAGATAAAATGTGGCAGGCGGCCTCTAACGCATTTGCGGCGGATCCTCTATGCATTTCAACGTCGAAAAATATGGAAACCACATGATCTTCTCTGACGAAAGTCTGTATAATATCTGATTCTATTCGTACGAGATGGTCCGTCGTGGAGTGACGCTTGCAGCCGCCGCACTGGATGTTGTTGAGGCCTGCATGCATTTCAAGGTATTCGACAAGGCGTAACTTATACAGCGAACGCTGGTAAGGGTAATGGGACGTAATTGCGTGGATCACTGTGACATTTTCTGGGTTTGGGTATTGGGATTATTACGTCTGTAATAACCCCGATACCCAAACCGTCATGTAATAATCCCGATACCGCCATTAGTCCGGAAAAATGAGTTTAAATACATTTTGTTAGATACGGACAATAGATACTCAAGGGCACCTTCAGGGAGATGTTTAATCATATAGATGTGCTCGCGGTCCAGTCCGAGAGAAGTTTCGCGGGTATGATCTGTAGCATACTGTAGTTCGTGGAGAGAGAAAGGTTTATTGAATAATACTTTTTACACTCAATATGTTCTCTTTCTTTTTATTTTTTTCCAATTAGAGCGCAGGGGTGTAATTTGTTGATTGCGATATCCGGCCAAAAGAGTCTGCTAGTTTATCTGCAGATTTCCGCGTAGGAAGGATAAATGGTGCCTCCGTTTGGGAGGATGTGGATAGGACGCACGAGGCGTCCCCGGATGCATCTGTTTTTTTTCTACAACTGGGGGAGGTGGTGTTCGGTTAATAGTGTTGACTAATTGGGTCTAGCTTCTTCGTTTCTTCTCTACTTTAACTTTGCGGAATACCGCAGATGCCCTATTCTACGCTGGTTGGTTCCTGAGGGACCGTGAGTGACGGGAGGTCTTGTACAGCCTTTCATGCCTGTCTCTTATTGGGGGATGCATGCGATAGTTGAACTTCAACAATTCTCGTACAGGAAGGTGACGAGTTCGTGCTCTGAGATGTCGTCGAGGATGCCATCTATATCGTGCCACGCGATATGAGCCCAGTATTCCTTCCAGCTGGCTTTCCGGTAGTTGAATCGAAGTTCTTGTGCTGCGGGATCACTTGGTTGGTTAGTAAGGAGTAATATGATAGCTGGGTTATGGTTACAGTCGTGTGTTGAAGGCAGGGTTCCCCAGACGAGTTCGGTTACCAGTGTGTGCGAGCATATGGAAAAGTCGATGGTTGTTTCACTTTCGAGGGTGATCCGGATGGGTTGCCCGTCATTGAGGAGAACTAGGTTGTGAGTGTCTATGGTGTTACCTATTATCAATCCCCTGGGATCTCTTCTCACGAATCCCCACATTTCGTGAATAGCTGTTGAAGTCTCCAAATGGGAGCACGGGGAAGGGCAGTGGGTTAAGCAAATCTGTCATTAGTGCTTTAAAGAGATCGTTGCCTCGTGACGAGTAGATAGATATGCACTGTTATTGGTCTTAAGACGCATATTTTAAAAGTGATAGCTTGGAGGTAAGTATTCAGGAAAAGGGGTGGTGAGGTATTACCACAACTTTATTGGTGGAGATTAGGGATAGTAATTCGTCTTTCTTGTTTAAAGTCCTTGGCAGTTTCATTGAAGTATTGTGATGTCGTTCATTTTGGAGGCAGTGTACACTCAGACCTTGATGATCTAGAGTGGTCGGTTGTTGTGGAAAAACTTTCCTGGTGTTCGTGTCTTTGAGCTTGCCCAGGACTCCTAGATCGAGGGCGTTTGCTGGAGCGTCCGCTTTCTGTAGAACGTGGTCTGCTAGAATTGCCGCGCTCGCTGTTGTGAGTGCTCTTGTAGGAGGAAGTCGAGGTTGTCCGCTCTTCGAGTTTGTTTCTTGATCGATCGCGGTTTTCTTCTGTGGAAAGCTTCTTAAGCTGTAGGGTTGGTTTTGTAGCCTGTGGGATATTTAGGTCAGCTAAGGTGCATGGTGTTTAACGGTTTCGGGTAAGGTTACTTCGTTGAAGATTTTCAAAGCGTCCTCACGCAGGCGATGATCGTTCTCGTTTGTGAGATGTTCTTAAATCGGGAATGTGGAATGAGTGTTGAATTCCTCACTTAGCCGTTCGTTAGGTGAGGCCTCGGTTAAGACGGGTAGAAGTATCCCGCTGACGTGATAGACCTCATTGCGTGGTCGAATGCGGGAAGTATACATCTCGGTGTCCTCCTGGGCACCGGTGGGTTCATTGCTAGTCCAATAAGATCTGTTACGAAAGCGGTCGCTGGGCGGTGTGCGTTAGTGTTGCAGCTAGGGAGTGGTGTTGCTGTTGACAGAGGAACCACGGTAACTCCATAATCCATTGCTAAACCTGCGGCAGAAGCACTCAGGTCAGTTGTGGGGGTGTAGCAGGAAGTGTATGTAATTTGTTTGGTAGCGTTGAAGGACGGATGCAATTCAACAGTTACTTTGTGATTGTCGGTGTGGGTAATTTTTTATCTAGTGTTTATTTGTTCAAATTTTACGATGTGGGCAAAATTCTTCCGTTCCTATCCAAGGGCGGTTTCCGGTTCACCTCCTAGTTGTTGTGAAAATGGGTTAATCATAATGAATTGATTCGTCGAGGGGGCAACTTTGCTTGCACCGCTATATGTGAGTGTTATGAGACGTTGAAAATATATCTCTGGGTTAGTCAATTTATCCCTTTAACCATATTTTAGAGTCAAGTCAACTTACCCTGCATTTCTCTTGACTTTGAGAGCCCATCGATTAGTTCCGCACTAAGCCGGGGCTGAAGGTTTGGGGAGTGGCAGGAGATCAATCAACCGTTATCAGTGTTTTGACAATTGTATTAATCTCAGTATATTTACCAATAAACTATTTCGGGTTATCGATAACTCATTTAACCATTTGATGTATCATTCTGCCATTCAAACTTACACGCATTTATTTGTCTTCAAACCTAGTTTTAAGGCGCACATCGCTTAGTATCATGCCAGCGGTCGTCTACCTTCTCAGGGCCTACCAGCTACTTTAGTTAGGAAACCTAGTAGTGTACTCCTAAATCCCGATTTTCGGTAGTTGTTTTATTTGATCTAAGAAAAAGAACCCTAAATATCGTACAACAGACGAAGACGCGTTGTACACGCTCAGCCATAAACGTTTCTTATGCGATGATTTGAGGATGCGTCACTCTATTGGTCAGAATTGAGTTCGCTAGCCCGGAGGTGGCTTCGTTTTGCTTGCCGACTGTTCTTCTTGTTGTTTTGCCCCAGCTCTTCCTCTGGCTTTTCTACCAACGTGCAGATGTGAGAAACTCACTGACATCTGCACGTTGGCAAACTAGCAGCCAGCTCTGACAGCTATAATAGGCCCACCCAACTGAGAATATCAATGCTCACCTGCGAGTGCTACAATAGATCACACACCGACGTAGTATCGTGATTGAGTGCGCCGGGTACAATGGCTGGGTACAGCGTTATGACGTGCTCGACTGTATCGGGCGAACGTCGGCACCACAGGCATAGATTAAAAGGGCGTTACCAAGTCTATGTTGTTATGGCTGGAGGGCCGTGTTGTGCCCGTACCTCAGCTTTGACAAGTGAACCCTTGCACCCCTGAATAACCCAACACCTCAACGTCCAACTTCGGTGCATTTCTCTGAGATATCGTGTTGGCTCTATGATCAGTCAGCGCAAGTGCTGTGCAGTGTGTATGTGTATCTGTTTATTCATAGAGAGGTTGTCCATAGCTTGGAGATGTATGTAAAAGAGTCGAATTGTGTTGTCGGCATGTTATGTGTATTTCGGTCTATTTAATGTGGGTTCACTAGGTGGTGTCAGGAAAAGGCTGATTTCACAATCATGTTAAATAATTGTAACCCCGCCCTATCTCAAAATGATGATTGAGAGGAAGAACATTGGTTTCCTCATGCAAATGAAGAATAGGTACGAACGGTATACAGCCTGTTGCGTTGCTTGATGCTGATTTTTGTATTCCTTGTAGGGAGTCTATATGTGTCGCAGCATGGTCAGTGGGCCGGGCAATGCTTGCGTAGGAAATGATAGGTGTGATGAATTGTCTGAATAGTTTTGTTATTGATTCCGTGGAGTTTCCATAAGTAGTTCTGGTAAGTGCCAGAAGTCCGTTCGGTCCAATTTTGGCTTTAGCGCTGATATTGTTTGGGTGAAGTTATTCATCCATCAAATGTTATTTACACCAATGATCGTGGTGTTGGGACTGTATGGTACACGAGTGTTGCTGAGTGTAACATCCCGCACAATCTTAACACCCTGTTGTCTGGTGTTGAGATTGTGCGGGATGACCTCTTGCGAACGAGTCATACTGTTGTCCTGCAGACAGGCTTCGAGTGAGTTCAGGTATTGCTGGAGGTATGATGCCGCGGTCTCGTGTGATGTCATGTGCGTATGAGCTTATGTAGGTGTTGGGATGTGTTCGTGTTGGCAGGTTGAGCACAAGAACGTTGAGGAATGAAGGGACAAGGAAATCAGCATGTGTTTCTTGTAATTTCAAGGGATGTGTGCGTGTGTTGAGAATTTTGTTGATAAGGACGTGTCTGGAACTGTGTTGAAGTCCTTTTAAATGTCATTGGCGCAAACCAGGGTGCGTGGGGTTGGATTCTGTTCGTTGAGGCCTGTGTGGATGGTCTGTGTGAGTTTGGTTAACAGTGTGGTTGTGTAGAGCAGTAGGATACGGGCATTCATTTTTTTTAATACCAGTTTCTTCAAAATTTTCGAGGAATTTGGGAGTAGAGAAATTGGTATACAGGAGGCTGATTCTGTTTGTGCGTTGCTATAGGTTGGTAAGATTTTAGTTTGTTTCCAGGAGTTGGTTATGGTATTGTGTAGAACGGAGAAATTGAGGATGCTTATCTAATTTTTGTAGCTGCTTGATATCGTCCTATTGTCTGGATGGTGTGGTAGATGGGAATTTTTTGCATAATGTTTGTTGAGTATAAGGGCTTGTTGTTTGTCTGATGGTATGGTAAGAGTGTTGGGTGGTAGGATTGCTTCATGTGTGCCTATGTGGCATGTGTTTGTGTTGGTGAGGCACCTGATCAGTTCCCACAATTTTGGTGGAGAGGTTCAAAAGTATGTGAGGCTGGACATCCCGTCATAAGTGTGTCTGTTGATCACATATGTCAGCATCTATCTACAAGGTAATGGTTAGAATCTGTATGATTTTGTCGTCAGTGGAGGATAGATTACGGAGGTGGTTTGCTGATAAATTTTCCGCTTAATGATGTACGGAAAGGTTGATTTGAAGCTCCGAACGAAACCGGCAGCTGTGGGCTATTTGTCTTCAAGGTAAAATATTGTGTTACGTTTATAATCGAAAACTTTTGGGAGGTGGTTAGAGAAAATGTCATGGTGGACTAACCATCGACAGTTTTAAGTGGGATTGGGAGAGAAGAATGCGACGTCAGGAACGATTTGTTGAGTGTTCGGATTTCAAAGATTGTGAGCAGGTGTCTGGGTTATTGCATGCGCTCCATGTGTCTGGTTGGTCCATGAGGGCAGGGCATTACCTCTTCAAAGATTGTGACCAGGTGTCTGGGTTATTGCATGCGCTCCATGTGTCTGGTTGGTCCATGAGGGCAGGGCATTACCTCTTCAAAGATTGTGAGCAGGTGTCTGGGTTATTGCATGCGCTCCATGTGTCTGGTTGGTCCATGAGGGCAGGGCATTACCTCTTCAAAGATTGTGACCAGGTGTCTGGGTTATTGCATGCGCTCCATGTGTCTGGTTGGTCCATGAGGGCAGGGCATTACCTCTTCAAAGATTGTGAGCAGGTGTCTGGGTTATTGCATGCGCTCCATGTGTCTGGTTGGTCCATGAGGGCAGGGCATTACCTCTTCAAAGATTGTGACCAGGTGTCTGGGTTATTGCATGCGCTCCATGTGTCTGGTTGGTCCATGAGGGCAGGGCATTACCTCTTCAAAGATTGTGAGCAGGTGTCTGGGTTATTGCATGCGCTCCATGTGTCTGGTTGGTCCATGAGGGCAGGGCATTACCTCTTCAAAGATTGTGACCAGGTGTCTGGGTTATTGCATGCGCTCCATGTGTCTGGTTGGTCAATGAGGGCAGGGCATTACCTCTTCAAATATTGTGACCTGGTGTCTGGGTTATTGCATGCACTCCATGTGTCTGGTTGGTCGATGAGGGCAGGGCATTACCTCTTCGATCAGTATTTTGTGTTGTGATCCAGGAGTTATCGCGTGCGTTGAAATCATCTGGCGATGGTGTTGAAGTAGTCTAGGTGAAGTGTGGGAGCTGGATTGACTGATGTTTGTCAGCAGAGTGATCGAACCTATGTGTGTTGTGCAGTGGAATCTCTAGGAATGATGAGATTCAGCTCATCGTTCCTAGAGAATTTGACGTTTTATTGAAATTTTGAATTTTAAATTTTGGTAACCAGTGAAAGTGATGTAGAAAACTTGTGTCAAATTAAAAAAAAACATAAATTACCAATAACATTCAAACATTCCACGTTTGAAATGGGGATCTTTGCTCAATTAAAATTGGAAGTGTATTAAAACTGCAAATGTTAGATGACAATGTAGAGCCATGTGGAGATGTTTGATAAATATAAATCACAAATCAATGACTGAATATCATACGGAAGCATGAAGAGTTGAATATGAATACATAATTCTTGGTTAAGATAGGTTAGGTTAGGTTGGATGTGCATAACATATAGGTACACATACAGACCCTAGTGTCAGATGAAGTATTCGTTTGTGTGAAACTGGATACAAGTATGAATTATTTGTTACATTCAATCCATCTAAGTTTGAAAATGGAGCCTCTCTGTTAACTAATATGGGCCGTGAGTGACAACGGAATGAATAACATGTATGTTAAAGTGATATGATAAAGTGATATTTAGAGTCGTATGGAGAGCTTCATAGGTATATATCAATGACTGAATACCATACATAAGGTTAGGTTAGGTTAGGTTTTGATGGGTGTGAATAACATGTAAAAGTGATGTTGAATTGTGTCAAGTCAAAAATAATGTGAATTACCTGTAACATTCATACATCAAAGTTTAAAATGGAGGTGCTTACTCAATCAAAATTGAAAGAGTGTATTAAAAACTGCAAAGGATAGATCAAAATATTGAGCCAAGTGGAGATATTTGATGTGTATAAATCCTAAGTCAATGACTGAATATCATACGTAAGCAGGAAAAAATCTCGAACGATGACACAGAATTCTTGCATAGGTTAACCAGTGGAAACTATAACAAAGGTACCATCGTATAACACTGCCGAGCGCCGACTAGAAATTTGGAATAATACAACTTGCCTATGACAGATACCGACTTTAAAAGCAATAGAGGGAGGTATCGAACAACGTTCACACATAAATTTTACGAATATAATTAATAGGAATTACCTATAACATTCAAACGATGTGATTCATATATGAAAAAAGGGGCAAAAAATATGCTCAATCATAACTGTAGGAGTGCATTCAACTATTAATGATTGATCAAAATGTAGAGCCAAGTGGATAGATTTGATATGCATGAAACATAAAACAATGACTGAATATTATATGTAAGCACGAAACTTGAATAAAAAATCTATAACTTTTGGTAAAGTTAGGTTAGGATGACTAGACCTTTTAACCTAACATGACGTAAAAACTGAACCACATTAAATATCGTGTAACAAAAAGAACGGGAATTAATTTGATTAGGAATCACAGATTAGGAGTGAAATGTTACAGATGGTGAACGAGCCTGTATATTAGTGCAATG
>SDVV010024890.1:0-12514 GCA_016164225.1 Gammarus roeselii
TAGATATATAGATTTATAGATTTATAGATATATAGATATATAGATATATAGATATAGATAGAGATGAAGTTGTGTGGCACTACTCTTCTGGGTTCTCTAGCTAACGGTTCTAGGCCTGACCCACCTTAGAAATTTATAATTTCAGGGACTATTGCAGAGGGTGGAATTGAAAAAAAAATGAGTAAATAAATTCTTTTTCTATGAAATGGGGCAACAGCAGCTGTAACAGCTCAAACTCTAAAACTTGGCAATATTTGGCCAACAATAGCTATGCCAATTTAAAAACAACCTAATAGAAGGAGGAGCTGGGGCAACAGAATGGTTTTCAATGAACCAGCTGCTCCCTGCAAACCAGAAGAAGAAAACACAAAAAATTAGACTTAGCTATGTACAGGTATCACAAATTCTTCCTGAAAATATCCGCACCAGCTGGGTCCACTGACCCTCACAAGAGGTTGTACATTTCCTCCACAGCCAGAATACACAGAAAAACAGTGCTCTAAAAATAATGTACAGCAAAAAGTTAATAAGGGTGTTGTGTTTGACTAAACTCATCAAATTATGATAGGGTGATACATCACTAGATTAATTATAACTGTAGGCAATAATATTCATGACACAAACACTTGATACAATTTAAATGCACTATTAAAATCTGAATATGTAAAACATAAGAATGCATCAATGGATAAATGGAAACCACTTAGAACTCTTGCTTGTCAGTCAAGTGAAACCACCGCAAACCTCTATCAACAAACTCACAACAAATTAACACAATCATGACTAAAAATTCATGAATGTAAAACTTCTAGGAAAGCATCATTTTTAGTGACCCAATATAACAGGAAGCAAGCAATATACATCAGAGTTGAATCAATTGTCACAGACAGCAGTCATTTTGGCACTTTACAAGAAATTTAATGCTTCTGCTATCACAGGCATGAAGGCAAAGCACAATTTAATAATAATCACTAATGGGAAAACCCACACTTGGGTACATAAGGAAAATCAAAAAACTTCAAACACTGGTAAAAACTGATCACAATGCAACCTGTCAGATCACTGCCATGGACAACCTCTGATCCAGCACTTCCCCAAGCAACCATCACACCATCAATTGATGCCACAACCTGGCTCTACATCTGCAATCAACCAAGACCAGCCAAAGGTGTTACACAGTACAGCCATCCTTACTAGCATACTTAATCCACTCAGCATATACACAATAGCTGTTACAACATACAAAACAAGCAAAGTACCTACATGAGTACTTACACCAGAGATATGCATACTTCATCCAAAAAATAAAAATGCTCAAAAACATAATCTTTCTAAAACAGATATGGGACACCCACCACATATATATAAGAAATCTCAAACACACAAAAAACGATCAACCAAGCATGACCTGCTGACAACTCTGCCAGGCAATCAACCTCATACACTGACATACCCAATTAGGCATGACCCACACCCCACCATTTCCCTCACCTGGTCACAAATTCCAAGAAGGTGGCAGGACCAGAGTCAGGCCGTGTTCCCAGGCTACACCCTAGGAAAAAGATGAAACATAACACCACAGACCAACAAGATGGTAACTCTAAAAATTATTGCAGAGCACCTGCAATCCACTCATCTCTTCACACACCCTTTAAAATGCTTATAAAACTACTGATATATAGTAAAACACCGAACTAATGAGTAACACACATACAAGAACTTCACCCCCACTCAACAGACCATTCACTTCAATGCAATTTACCTTTCCCTGGATCTTCACAGTCCCCAACAGGACACAGGTGCGCCGTGAACCCAGGCACTGGCACCAAGCAGAGCTGGGGAGCAAGCTGGAAAAAAAGCAGCCCATACAGTACAGGCTCACATGACAAAAGTTGCAGACTAGAAGAACAACAAGCATAAGCAAAGCAAAACGATCTGCAAACAGGCAATCAGGGTATAAACCGCAAGCCAGACAAGACCTATTTGCTATTGCCAAACCAATAAAAGTAGTAAAAAGTTCTACAAAATTCTCAAACAAATGCACTCCAAAATTACTGGTACTGCCAGATAAAGTGAGTATAATTTCAACTGAAGTGCATCTAATTAAAACAGATATCAGCATAACACTTCATAATTATTATGACGCTCAGCCACTTGGAAAAACACACAAGAACTTGAATGCACACTGAAGATGTAAAAGTGAAAATAGGAAACTCTTGCATTACTCACCATGAGTGAAAATTAAAAAAGCAGACAATGAAGTGGGCAGCTCATTGGCGATAGTGTGGCACAGGCAAATTAACAATATGGGCAGGTAGATGGGCCTCTCCAACACCGACTGGCAGGGGGAATCTCAGAAACTCTTTATGTTTTTACGTTTACTGATGCATGCAGGAATAATTTAACGAGAACAAATGGGAGAGAAAGAAAAACATTGGGCAAACATGAACAACAAATAGGGATCAATTGCTTATGGATTTGAGACATTTACAAGCAAATTTAGGAGCAACACGCACACATGCAAGAAAAAAATACAAAGCAGGAAGCAGAGGTGGCAGATTTATAATGATAGATGTCCAGAGACATGAAGAAGTCTTTGTGAAAACAGGCTGATAAAAAAAATGAAACAGGAAAAATAGGCCACACTACAACATACCTCCCCCCCAGCATGGTTTCAAGAGACGCCCTCCATCACAACACCCGCAACAATGAGAATAACCGGCCATACCATCATGCCAACATAAGATAACTGCCAAAATCATGTTACACTCAGGAACCGCGCTTTCCAGCAGATCCCACTAAATCTCTCAACAATTGTAAAACAATTTGCATCAAGACCCTCACGCAGATGTCCCCACAATTTCCTGAAGGATGCACATTCAAGATCCGCTCCCAATCCTAAGGGAATGGAACATGTTGTTCATTTAGAGACAATTGGCATAACAAACACACCCTTGTAACAACTCATTGAGTTATTAATAGATAACCAGAACTATATGGAAAAACAGGCACAGTTTGGTGAAACCAATACACAAGTGACTTCAGCCACCCTTAGGGGTTGGTCTTCTTCTGATTCCCTCCTTATTTCCGAATTTGCTGTTTCCATTCAATAGGTCTCCTAGGCAAATTTCCAATATCCATGACTGGTTCAGTCGATCTTGTATGACTCTTCAAAGGCGCCAGCCCAGTGTGTTGTTCTTCACTCTCCACAAATGATATCCTGTCCTGTTGAGATGGATCCAGCTGACTCTCTTCAGTCCATTCCCCTTCTTAAGTCCCATGTGCAGAACCTGACGATTCAGTAGTTATATCTTGCTGCAGACCTTGATGCTCAAGAGGTTGGCAAATCCTTTGGTTCCCTCAAAGCAGGCTTCGTAAAACTTTGAGCTTACTAGGCCCAGCAGTTGTTCCTGCTGCTGGTGAGACAAACCCTTCCCATGACTCAGGAATAAAGAAACTGTCACTCACAACCTCCGACAAAACATCTGTGGTCTGCCTAATGTTCTTGCTCATTGCAGATCCAACAATTGACACAAAACTTTGCTGCAACGTGGGGGTGCTGGGCGGCCTAATTAGTGGCGGAATATCCGCACCCAACTCAATAGCAGACACATCCCACATTTCGTCCTCCCAGTCAAGGACCACTCCTGAACTGCCAAAACTCAGATCCCCATCAACTGAAGCCTCACTGAAGTCTCCCTTCAGCTGATTGCCATTAAGCTCCTCATCCTTAAGCAGACTGCTACATTCCAGATCGGCACTGAGTTGATAATATGCCGATGGTGGAGTCACTTTGCTCCTCCCTTCAAATGGGTCAGTGGTCAAGCTCCAATTGAGACCCTCATTGACGTTCATATAGGTTCCATCATCATAAGGCTCCAAAAAAGGATCAGACAAGTCCAACCTGGAAGCAGCTTCACCCTCTCCCCCAGCAGCTGTCTCAGCAGAAGTTTGGCTAAAATCCATTGCAGGTTCCTCCAAAGAGACCAGGGTGTTTGTTGTTGAAGAGTCTGCCAAGCTGTCGGTCTCTACATCAAACCCCACAAACTCAGAGGATGTGTCTGATCCTGCATCAACAGAAGGCTGCTCTACCCTAAAGAGCGGATGGTTCCAAATATACTCAGGGGGCTCAGTCCAAGGTATCAGCTGGGTATGATGAGCTCGAAGCAACGTGTCACCAGCCGCTGACCTGATGGTATAAGTAACACCATTTTCATGGATGGCAACCACTTGATAGGGTCCTGCATAACTGGGCTCAAACTTGGCTCGAGTGGTTTTTCCCACTCTAGGTACTTTTTTCATGACTAGTTTCCCCAAAGGGAAAGACACAAAGTTGGGATGGCCCAGCTTCCACAAACTCCGCTGCTTGTCCTTCAGTAAAGGAAAGCCCACCAACCCATGTTGCTTATTCAACAGATATCCAGCAGGTGAAGTACCTATCTCCCTGTGCATGGTGTTGTTATAAATTAACACTGCACAAGGGAGGCTTGAAATCCAGGTACCTGATGTTGAAAGGTTCCAAAGAAACTCTCCAATGGTGCGGTTGACCTTTTCTACGCAACCATTGCTTGAGGGTTTATACGGAGTTGTGAAAATATGCTTAAGTCCATACCGACCTACGCACTCAGCCATAATCTTGGACCTGAACTCTGGGCCATTGTCACTTGAAATCCTTGCCGGGATTCGTGGTAGAAAGGGCAGCATTTGTTGTTCAAAAGCTGCCACCACCATTGAGCCAGTCTTGTCTTTTATTGGCACCACAGATATCCACTTAGAGTTGTGATCGTCTAAGACACAACAACCCAAATACTTGACCAAGTCTATGGCGACATGTTCAAAAGGGTAATCCGTGAAAATCTTCAACATAGGCGGAGCAAAAATTTGCCGTGACCACTTCATGCGCTGACACTGCTCACAGGAGACACACACATCACTTGCTACTGCGTACAAGTCAAGGCTCCAAACATGCTGTCTGAGAAGATGGACAAGCTTGTCTCTCCCAAGATGAGCCATGCTCCAGTGCAGCTCCAATGCCAAACCCACCATCATATCTTGAGGCACCACAGCAACCGGGTTATGTTTCCCGTAAAACAGCATATCACCCTGAAAGAAAAAGTCCCTCTCAGCCCGTGTGAAAGAAGACAACTCCCGAGGCCACTCTCCCCCAGGCACCAACCGCTCCAACATGATCTTGAGCAGTGACAGACCTGCATCCATCCCTTGATGGCCAGAACCAAGCCCCACTCAAGCATTGAAGACAGCCTCACCTCTCTCTGCAAGGGAGGCTCTGCAGTGAACAACTCAGCTCTACTATTAGATTCTCCTATCTCAAGAGATGGAAAGTTGGCCACAACCATTTGAAGGAGTTTTACAGCCTTCTCCCCTTTCAATCGCTGCACGCACATCTGAGAACCACCATTAATGATCAACCCATGGGCTGCCATGAAGTCAATGCCCAAAAGGAAACAGTGAGGTATGAAACTATCTTCCACAATGGCAAAACTATGGACAAACGAGACCATGCCAGTTGGAAGCACAAGCCTCAAATCAACAGTGCCCTGCATTCTTAATAAGTGGCCACCAAAACCTTCAATTTGCACGTTATTACCATAATAAGCCCTGGTACCAAGCCGGAACTGGGAGTGTTGAAAAACACTCTTCCGTATGAGACTGACTTCTGCTCCTGTATCAAGGATTCCACAAAATGAGCGACCAGCAAGCTCCACACTGATTTGAGGGTGCACGGAGGGTCCACATCCTTGACAGTTCAAAATCACCTCACCAGTTGCACATCCATCAGCCACCATCACTTTCACCAGCTTAGGAGCAGCATGACACGAGGGTACAGTCACTGAAGAGAACGCCCCAAAACTCTGGGGGACATAGTTTCCCAGCTCCTTCAAGGGGTTGAAATGTATCCCTCCAAGACACTGCAAATGCTCCACAGGGCAAGGGTCCATTACACGATCATCCCAATAAATCACAGGTTCTACACTCCAGAAATAAACATTAACCTTAATCCGGTAGATGAAACTAGCAGCCAATAAGACCTCTAAACAAGGAAGCTGGTCCTTGTGTCTCATCAAGTGTATTTGTCTGCGTTGGTTTTTATCAATATTACTAAAGCCATAACGGGCAGGGAATTTCAACACTTCATCAATCAGCTGCTCACGTAGCTCCTTATGTGAAACTAGCGGGGCTTCCTCCAACCCTTGACTAATGCTCGCTGCAGACTCACAAAAAGGGGATCGCCCCCTCCGGAAACCACATCTCCATCCAAAACGAGCCCCACTGGGATACAGGAAGAAGAATCGTGATTCTGGTGAATCAGGTGTGGCGTCCTCATGCGGGAAAAACTGTCAGCCGCCAGGTTGGTCTTCCCAGGAATGTACTCGATGGTGAAATTGAAATCGGCCAAGTCTGTCAGAGTCCTTGCAAGCCGACTGTCAACCAGTCTTATGCTGTTCAAGTAGGCCAGAGGTTGATGATCAGTCTTCAATACAAATTCAACGCCATAGAGGAAAAACCTAAAGGTCTTTACGCCCCATCGAATTGCAGCCAGTTCTCGGTCGATGGTAGAATAGTTCCTCTGGGATGAGTTGAATGTCATGGAAGCATAGGCAATAATGCGATGCTCCCGGTTCTGGTACTGCCCCAAACAAGCTCCTGTGCCAACCTGCAATGCATTCACATGAAGTTCCATCTTTGCAGCACTCTCATCATAGCATGGGAAAGCTAACTCAATATCCTCCCTCATTAGCTGTTTTAGATGATCAAAAGCCTGCTGTCGTTCAGGTGTTCAATCTATTTTATAATTTTTTTGACCACCTGTTATTTCTGACAGCGGCTTCTGGATGGAGGAAGCATCCTGCAAGAACTTTCTCTGGAAGTTGACCAGCCCGAGAAACTCTCATCTCGGTAACAGTCTGAAGATAGGGAAAAGCATCAACCTTATCAATGTAGACCTGCTGTTTCCTTTTTCCAGAACCACTGATGGTGTGGCCCAGGAAGTCCACAAATCCCTTGAACCACTGGCATTCACTTGGTTTGATCTTAATTCCATGCCTGCTCAAGGTCTTCAAGACACTCTGAACCAATTCAAGATGTTTGTCAAAAGAATCCTTCATTATAAGGATATCATCGATATATACGTTGACCTTCTTCCACGGAAATTCCCTCATTACAGCCTGGATTTCCCGCTGAAACGCAGCTGGGGCATTTCTCAGACCAAAACTTAATCTTTTAATTGGTAATGTGAACGGGGCATGGTAAAAGCGGTATATTCACAACTCCACTCTTCAAGTGGGATCTGGTAATAACCCCGCACCAAATCCAAGGTAGTAAATAGCTTGGTACCGTACGATCCATACACAGAGTCAGCCAAACTAGGGATGGGGGACCTCTCCGGCTTAGTTCGCTCATTTAGTTTGCGGTAGTCGACGCAAAGACGCATACTACCATCCTTTTTCCGGATAGGTACAACTGAGGATGACCACGAAGAGGTACTTGGCTCTATGATGTCCAGTGCACTGAGTTCTCGGCATTGACGCTCAATTTCCTCATTAACTGGCTCTGGAAACCGCCTCGGCCGCTGGTATACTGGAGTATCGTCATACAAATTGATACGGTGAGCTGTAACAGCCGCACAGCCAACATCGTGATCTCCAGAACTTGATACTGTTTGGCACTGCTGGAGCATTTTTCATACAATCTCCCGCTGTGGTGCAGTGAGCTGATCCAGGAGTATCTCCGTCTTGATCCGATCTTCTGTCCACGTCCCGTGTTCAGGCTCCTCACCGTCTACCTCCAGAACAGAGGACATGACCCCAATGATATCACCCTTCCGCACTCGAATGGAACTTCCCTCCGCGGCTGACGCCAATATAGACATGTTCGATGAGCTGATAACACCAGTCACCGTCTGGACCGTCTTTAACTTTGCACACAAACCTCTCTCATAAAGTAACGTGCTCCCACCAAACTCCCCTACTACTGTGGCCACCTCAGGACACAATAAAGTCACCGGGATCTTCCTCTGGGCACCTCCATCCAACTGCACAGGTTCAACAGCAACACAGCTCACCTTAGCAAACGCAAAATCCTGCACTTTGCCATCCTTATCAAGGTGCCACGTATACCTGGTTCCCGACGAAAACCGACGAGTGATTGTGAAATGCCTTGGATCTACCTCCAAGCCATACAAAGTTATGAAGTCCATGCCAAGGATCAATTTACTGTTCATGTGCACACTGCCAGGAACAATAAAAAATGGAGTCTTCCCCAATGTTACCTGACAAATCGCCACCCCCACTCCAATCACACCAACAGACGTGATGGCAGATGTCTCTCCAATCGCCTTCAAGTGGTACCTGAGAGACGGGTCAGTTAAACAGTCCCACTCTTGCAACAATAGTGACTCGTGTATGAGGCTACGTTGAGCACCAGAATCTAACAAGCCAGGCACTGTAATCTTATCCTCCAGGGTAATGTCAACATACATCAAGGGAACAGCAGGCACTCCCACAAGACTGATTCCCTTGGTACTCACAAAACTTCTTCCATCTCCAGCGTCAGATTGGCTTCCATCACTTCCACCAGACTCCACCTCCTCACAGGCAGAGCCAGACTCACTTAAACCAGCAGATGCAACAGGGGCAGCTACTTGATACTCTGATGGGGCCCCTCCAACACCAGAGCTCAACAGTTTAACAGCTTCCTGGTGCAATCTCTCGTCAGGTGTGGTCCAGTGCAGGAGGTGCATCGCGGGGTAGCCCCCCTGTAATCTGGAGAGTATTTAGGAGAGTTGGCAAATGGATGTTCCATACTTCCACATAAAACACAAGCTCCCATTCTTCTCCAACATCGGTCAATAGAGTGTCCACGTCTGTCACAAAATTCACATGTCATCGAACGATGCTGAGCACTTCCATATCGTGAATTGGTCACTAACTTGCTAAGAGTTTCTATAGGAGCTTTAGGAGTCCCTAACATCTGACACTTCAATTTGTTACAACGCGGTTGTAGCTCATCAGTCAGAGCCCTCAAAAAGAGTGATCTTTCTCCTCTTCTTATCTTGCTGCTCAGCAACTTCAATGATCTCACCTCAAGTAACTCTTTTGCCCAAGTGAAGCATCACCTTCATATCCTCTCGTTTTTCAATGCATTTACAAAACCAAGTAGGAGTGCTCACCAAAATTTTACGTTTCATCTGCTTAACACACTCTCTGTCATCATTTGGAAAAGCTCTGCTGGCCACCTCCTGCAACCTCATGCAATAAAGCTTTTCAGATTCACCCTCTCTCATCGACAACTTCTTGAACTCGGCCCTGTACTGAGAAACACGTCCCATGCTTTGAGCTTTATACCACTGCAGGAGTGGCGGTTTTAAATCTCGATACTTTCGTTGCGGTCCACCCAGTGCATCATAAGCTTGCCGAACTTCCCCGCCAATAAAACGAGCCAGTTCCTTAGTACATTCCCTCTGCATGCCATCATATTTTGCTCTGAAGTATCGCTCATACCCCTCCAGAAAGGTTTTCAAGGACTGCTTCCCGTCTATCTCAAACTTCTCAGGTAGGACAACATCCTTAGGGTAAAATTTTCGTGAAGAGTGACGGCCGCGGCAACTCGAATCACTGGACTCATGATCTGAATCCTCATCGCTAGTATCAGACATTTCTAGGGTTTCAACAGTACCACGAAAAATATTCTTCCTCCCTGATCTTACAGATTTTCCCCAGCCATCTCCATACGAAGAATACAATGAGGTCTTGCAATCCTCCATGAAAGCTACTTGACGAGAGCTCCTCGCTAAGCCACCAGACGATGCGTAAGGGCGGCCCCCTGCCAACTTAGGACGGCACGAGTCGTCATTATGCAAGTGGGTCCCCCCCAACAGGTCCTTGACGTTAGATGTGCAACCCAACAACTCCGACTCGTGTCTGCCAGGGCTTGAGGAGCTACTCTCCCAATATCTGCTCCCGAGTATTCTGCCAATGGCCTTAGCCCATGTAGCATAAGAGTAAACTTCCACATCAACATCACCCAGATGAACCTCAAAAAATCTAGGGCTCTGAGTAAAGAAGCCCCAGGTGCAATGATGCAGCTGATGCTTGGGTTTCGCGAGTATCCCTATGGGATGTCCAAACTGGGAAGACAATACTATTGATGTGGTCAAGCAACACCAGGACCATCTCAGGGTCTTCAGTTTTCATTATGTTTCCCGCAAGGAAGTTAGATCTAACCTTGGGCTGCTTCAACTCCTGAAAGAGAGCTCGCATCTGGACGTGCCACCCCACCATACCAGATTCACTGGTTGCAACACCACCACCACTGGCAGCATGAGACCCAACATCACGCTGTGCGACTGACTGGGAATCTAGTCTCTATGGACGAGTGGGCCCCCGCCTTCAAGAGGACAGACTTTAGGCCAGCCCGTGCCCCTCCACAAGTAACATGGGACTCGGCCTTGCTTGCCCTGGCAGATTTCAGGCCAATACAACTGGAGGATAAGCCTGTGGCGGCCACCAGGCCTCAGACTGGCCCATGCAACACCAGCGGATCCACGATCGTTGGCGACCCCAGCTCCTTCTTCAGCAGACGCCATTCAAGATATAACCTGGCTGCTGTTTAAGAAAACTTGATATTTGGTTGCAGAGACGTCACCATGTACATATGACTTGTTGCTTTAAGTATCCTTCCACCATGCAAATCAGGTCCCTGTTCGGGCGCCACTGAAGTCGTGTGGCACTTTTCTTCTGGGTTCCCTAGCTAACGGTTCTAGGCCTGGCCCACCTCAGAAATTTATAATTTCAGGGACCATTGCAGAGGGTGGAACTGAAAAAAAAAACTGAGAAAATAAATTCTTTATTTATAAAATGGGGCAACAGCAGCTGTAACAGCTCAAACTATAAAACTTGGAAATATTTGGCCAACAATAGCTATGCCAATTTAAAAACAACCTAATAAAAATAGGAGCTGGGGCAACAGAATGGTTCTCAATGAACCAGCTGCTCCCTGCAAACCAGAAAAAGAAAACACAAAAATTAGACTTGGCGATGTACAGGTATCACAAATTCTTCCTGAAAATATCCGCACCAGCTGGGTCCACTGACCCTCACAAGAGGTTGTACATTTCCTCCACAGCCAGAATACACAGGAAACAGTGCTCTAAAAATAATGTACAGCAAAAAGTTAATAAGGGTGTAGTGTTTGACTAAAACTCATCAAATTATAATAGGGTGATACATCAATAGATTAATTATAACTGTAGGCAATAATATTCATGACACAAACACTTGATTCAATTTAAATGCACTATTAAAATCTGAATATGTAAAACATAAGAATGCATAGATGGATCAATGAAAACCACTTGAAACTCTTGCTTGTCAGTCAAGTGAAACCACCGCAAACCTCTATCAACAAACTCATAGATTAACACTATCATAAGTAAAAATTCATGAATGTGAAACTTCTTTTAAAGCATCATTTTAAATGACCCAATATAACAGGGAACAAGCAATATACATCAGAGTTGAATCAATAGTCACAGACAGCAGTCATTTTGGCACCTTTTAGGACATTTAATGCTTCTGCCATCAAAGGCATGAAGGCAAAGCACAATTTAATAATAATCACTAATGGGAAAACCCACACTTGGGTACATAAGGAAAATCAAAAACTTCAAACACGGGTAAAAACTGATCACAATGCAACCTGTCAGATCACTGCCATGGACAACCTCTGATCCAGCACTCCCCCAAGCAACCATCACACCATCTCACCTTTGTATCTCACCTTTGCAGCCCCCCACAGCCCCAGCAGCCCCGCCAACAGGGCACGCAGGCATGGGAGGCAGTACACCTCAGCGCGCCAGCAATCAAAATGAACAGCACGGTACAAGCTCTGCAGCAGGACGCTGGTCGGAATGCGCTCAATAGGTCCAAAGAAAACAAAACAATGAAGACAGTCAACAACTGCACACAACTCTTGACAACAAAAACAAAGCAACAACATCACATCAAATTTAGTCTAGCAAAACTCATACAACACTGCCCCCAATTCCTCCGCCAGGGCCCTCTTGAAGCCGCAAAGTGAATCACACTGCACCACATCAGCGGGCAGCCGGTTTCAAATCTGCACACAGCAAGAATGAAAGAATCTCCGTTTATAGTCCGTCTGACAGCAAGGAACCACCAGCTTGAATGGATGCCCACGTGTGCCAACATCCAGAGCTCTCTCAAACTGAGTAGACAAACCTGAATCAACAGAACAATGAAAAATCTTCCAACACTTCACAAGATCAGAACGCAACAACCTCCCCCTCACAGAAAACAACTGCATTGCTTTGAGCCGCTCACCATAGTCCACTCCACCCAGCCCATCAATCTCCTTGGTCCACCTCCTCTGCACAGACTCCAACAGTCTCAGATCCCCCAAATATCCCACATTCCACACACATGAGAAGTAGTCCAAGATGGGTCTAATATGAGTAATAAATAAAGAGACCATG
>SDVV010024891.1:0-12514 GCA_016164225.1 Gammarus roeselii
CATCTCTGTTTTCGAGACTGGCGCATCTCCAGACTGGTGTTGTAAAGGTTCTAGTCAGTATACACTTCTTTACGTTTTAAGTCCTGTCAATGCTAGCGGGCACGGCAGTGGAACAACTGGCGACCAATCTCTGCTGCTGATTTACACTAATGCCTCAAATTTTTGTGTTTGCACATGAGAGAACCCTTAGGTGTTCACATATGAGAGAACACTTGGGTTTTCGCACATTGGAGAACATTTGAGTGTTCGCACATGAGAGAACACTTGGGTGTTTGCACATGAGACAACACTTGAGCGTTCGCACATGAGAGAACACTAGGACAGTGCCACGGGCAAACTAAAAACTGCGAACACTATTGACCGATCACTTTACACAACTAAAATACGGTCTTCTACCTTTGTGTACTCGAAATACAACTTTTCAGCCTTTATAAGCGCATCGGTTTATTCTCAAAAAACAAAAAATATTGTAACAGCTCATGTTCATCCCCTGAAAACGACGAGTATTTCCTACTAATAACTAGGGGTAGAAAATTTTCACTAATAACTAGTTGCAGAATTTGTTAACTAATAACTAGTTCTGAGGTAAATAATCATCAGTCGTATTAAGAGGGTGTAACGCGCCCTAACAGTGCTGACGCTATGAGATGCGCGCCCTAACAATTCTTACTTAGGTCATAGCGACCTACCAGTGCTGACGCTATGTGGTGCGCGTCCTAATACTGCTGACGCTATGTGGTGCGCGTCCTGATACTGCTGACGCTATGTGGTGCGCGTCCTAATACTGCTGACGCTACGTGATGCGTGCCCTAACAATGCTTACTTACAGTAGGTCATGGCGCCCTAACAGTGCTGACGCTATGCGGTGCGCGCCTCTGTTGACTCTTTTTGGCGAACGCTCTAATATTGCTGATGCTATTTGTCTCAGGATGGGGATACAGGAAAACACAGGCTATTCTTGAACGACTGGATTCTAAAAGATATCATTATTTTCCCCGTATCCTAGGCAGAAGGGTCAGAAAACCTCTGACTAGGATACGGGGCCGGACCCATGCATGTACATGGGTCCGGCCATGACTCAGCATCACACACTTTGAGTCAGAAATGAGGTCATAGTTCAGTGTCAGCAGAAGAGCCTGACAGCTCTCTCTGAAATGCCTCTGCTGTGTCATAGTTTTCAGTCACCCCAACCCCCCCCCCATGTTCATCCTGTTTCTAAAAAAGACAGCACATCAGGGCCGCAATGGAATTCATTCCTTCACACTCGTTCTTTCCTCAGGTCTCTTCCTTCTACGCTCACTCGTTACCTCTACACCACTGACACTCTTCCCTAATGCCTGACTACTGACACGCTCCCCTAATGCCTGACCACTGACACTCTTCCCTAATGCCTGACCACTGACACTCTTCCCTAATGCTTGACCACTGACACTCTTCCCTAATGCATGACTACTGACACGCTCCCCTAATGCCTGACCACTGACACTCTTCCCTAATGCCTGACCACTGACACTCTTCCCTAATGCCTGACCACTGACACTCTTCCCTAATGCCTGACTACTGACACGCTCCCCTAATGCCTTACCACTGACACTCTTCCCTAATGCCTGACCACTGACACTCTTTCCTAATGCCTGACCACTGACACTCTTCCCTAATGCCTGACCACTGACACTCTTCCCTAATGCCTGACCACTGACACGCTCCCCCAATGCCTGACCACTGACACTCTTCCCTAATGCCTGACCACTGACACTCTTCCCTAATGCCTGACCACTGACACGCTCCCCTAATGCCTGACCACTGACACTCTTCCCTAATGCCTGACCACTGACACTCTTCCCTAATGCCTGACTATTGTCACGCTCCCCTAATGCCTGACCACTGACACTCTTCCCTAATGCCTGACCACTGACACTCTTCCCTAATGCCTGACTACTGTCACGCTCCCCTAATGCCTGACCACTGACACTCTTCCCTAATGCCTGACCACTGACACTATTCCCTAATGCCTGACTACTGTCACGCTCCCCTAATGCCTGACCACTGTTACTCTTCCCTAATGCCTGACCACTGACACTCTTCCCTAATGCCTGACCACTGACACTCTTCCCTAATGCCTGACTACTGACACGCTCCCCTAATGCCTGACCACTGACACACTTCCCTAATGCCTGACTACTGACAACTCTTCCCTAATGCCTGACCACTGACACACTTCCCTAATGCCTGACTACTGACACTCTTCCCTAATGCCTGACCACTGGCACTCTTTCCTAATGCCTGACCACTGACACACTTCCCTAATGCCTGCTGCACGCCATCCGCCCACCACGAGGAAGTAACACGACCAACGCTTGACCCACCCTTAGATATAAGCTTATTGACTATCTGTTTTCAGATGTTCAATGCCATCGTTACTCGTTTGATTTTTTTCAGCTAAGATGACGCCTGCAGTGGATGATTACCATTACTACCGAGAATAATTTTTCCTGCAGTGATTTCTAGCACCGAGAGTACCCCTTTTTAGTATTTTTTCTTCGCACGAGAATAGTTCACCAATCAGCTATTTCTATCTAGAATCCAATAGATGTATGACCCAGCACAGGAACTGCTCAGTGCTCCCAACGGTGCCTTTTTGTTCCTGGAATCCATTGTTGCCGTCCTGAAGTATTGCATTCCTGTCAAATTCCGGTCGGGCGAGGAGAGTGGCAGACGGGTGGAGGCCCAACAGATAGAATTTCGATTATCTACTTCAGGTGATAAGAATTTGTTTCATTATTATGACCTCTGGCATTCAAACATTATTTGAACATGATTAACCTACAGAACCTGGAGAATGTTTAGGAAGATATATCATTGCTTGGTCATTGTTTAAACATATATCACTTCTGTTCAGCATCATATCTGTGCTGCCGTAGTTCATGTAGTTTTTTTTCTATGCACACTGTGGCTGCAAGTTATAATCGTACTTCACGAATAATTTAAACTTCAACGCTTCATTCAACTCTTCGTATGATCTAACTTCAATATTAATGTATCGAAAGAGGTCATTTACATCTCCTTTTACCATCTGGCCGTTGGTAGCAGCTGTATTGGCATGGAAAGTATTTGCGTGAGAATAATAAGGCCTTCGTTATAGTTTTTGAACTCTAATCAGTTTTATTGATGTTATTGACAGCTTTTAACTGAAATTTGTATTAAACACAATAATAACCAAACGTTTCCTTACCCCCAAAATCAAAAATTATTGTCACCAAAAACTGTTCATGTCTGGTTCAACTATTTTGTTACTCGAAATGACCTCTGTGGTTACTTAATCACGAGAAATTAAAAGTTCTGGTGCCTCGGAAGTGTTGACAAGTTCTTAAAATTGCCGGAATTGGCTGAATTACAACAGAGGCACTTTTCATTCAGAGAGTGGAGTCATTAACTTTACCTTACCTTTAGGAACGAAGAATTGTATTTTGGAAGTTAATGCGTCAACACATTTGTTTTCCCTGCCCTCTTAAGAACTTTGGAAGACGTGAGAATCTCTTTTCAAGTTTGCGGTCTCCCTTTTGTTGTGGATCAAGTGGTGCATCCAAGAATACGTCAAATACGCGGGAAGAGCTATTGCTAGGGTTCAAAAATGGTATCATTGCATACAGTAGATACTGCAAAAAAGAACATAAGACAGAGCGTAAGCCAGCAGCCCGTGTGAACACAGAAGCAGTAGCTATCTGAAAGAACGGTACATTTCGGAGACACCTATTTGAGTACAGTTAAAGTGGAGTTCATTTCTACACAGAACTCATGAGTACATCATCTCAATATTCTGTTCAAGAATCTCTAAATGAAATTAATCACTTTTTCACCTCTAACGAGAAAAAATGTTGGCGTCGGCGTGTGTTTGGATTTCCAATCAATAACAAACAAAACTAATTTGTTAATTAGGCCTACCCGAGTTGCACATAAATTGCTCCATGGACTTAGACACCAATGGAGACCTGTATAATTAGATGCCCGGCTTACGCTTCCAAATGCAGTGTGTTGCGGCCATAGAAGGAATGAGGTTGCAAATTTTCGAAAGTGTTTTTGAGCAATTGAGAGCTTCTAAGAGTAAATGCTACCATTGCCTAAAAAAATGTGATTGATCATCTCAAATTCAGTTCTATCATAATATTTACTGGCCACAATGATATAGTTCTGTTCAAATTTGCTGAACTGTTTTGCAAGCAAAGTTACTCCAGTGTCCAAGTATTATGTCTGATAGAGTTTTCCAAAAATTTACAAGACTTTCGAATGCCCCAGTTCACAGTGCGGAGCGTGCCCCAGTTCACATCTGCTGCTAGCAGGAGCGAGGCTATGTCTAAAGCGCAGGAGGGTACTGCAGAAAGTCCACTGGGCGTCGCTGTGCTCCTTCTAAACACAACAGCTGATACAGACATTGACGACGGCGACCGCAAGCAGAAACTGCTCTTGACGGATGGCAACATCGCGAGCTAAGACGGTTTCAGCGGCGTTCGCATTTACGAAATTGAAGCCACTGATAATAATGTAAATGATGGTGAAGACGACGACGCTGAGCCTGACAAATACCGAGTTAATGAGAATGAGTAGGAAACAATTAAGATGATTACAGCGCCACAGAGTTTGACTACCTGTCAGAGTTCAATGCTTCCACGATAGTCAAAACGACGCCGACATTCCAATGTCCTTCATCATCTCGTCTAGTTCAACTATCCTAACGAATTCTGTTGATGGAAACTTTGGCAGGTCAACATAACCTCGATGGTGGTCTAACGCAGGCGGTATTCGTTCGTCTCTGCTTGAGGCGAAAGTTCGACACCCTACACACTCCATCTATGAGAAGACGGTGGGGCGAGTGCCTGTACGAAGCGCGGATGAAGTGGATGCGGATTGGGACTATGATGCAAGTGTGGATGATACCACCATTCACCCCTTGTCCAGCCTCCAAGGCTAAAATTTAGGACCTTAGTGATCCCACGGTCATGGAGTAAAGCCATCGAGGTATTTTGCGATGGACGACGTAATTGTTCATGTAATGTTTATGTAGGTATTTAGGCTATTTTGAAAAGCCACTCGAATTGCCAACAGTAAAATATTATTAGGAATAAAGCTGCTACTCATTAACTAAAATATTTTAATCTAACCCCTGTGTCAGAGGCTTAGAATCCTGCTAGCGTAACCCCTGAAGTCTCGCTTGAGGCGACTAATTGAGGAACCCTGTTGCGGAGAGTTACGAGTTGTGCCATCGTTAGTCCTTGCTTGTTGTAGAAGGTGACTAATAGGGACGGAGCGAGGAGGCTAGGAATCCCTTCCTCTGTAAATGCATCCCTCGAAGACCGCAAGGCAAGCGGGGGGGAGGAGAGGCTCACGTATCTTCGAACCCTATTGTCAGGGTCGCTGAATGCACGTGGTTGAAGTACGAATGAAGAAAAAAGGGAGAGATTGGTAAGATGTTTGTTAGAAAGAAGCTCTATGTGTTATCGCTGAGTGAGCCTAAGTTGAAAGGTAAGGGCAGATGATAGTTGGTGTGGTAAGTGGAAGAAAGTCGGGCGTGGAGGACGGTTGGGCCCGAGAAGGTGTGGTGTTTATATTGAGTGATTGGTTAGTTAGTAGTGTTACCGAGTGGCAGGTGGTGTACTCAAGAAGGATGTGGGTAAAGGTGAAAGTTAAGTTAGGTGTAGAAAGATGGGTGATTGTGAGTGCTTACGGATATAGTAGCGAGAGAAGTGAGGAGGAGAAAGGGTAATTTTGGACTGGCCTGAGTGAGTTAATTGAGATCATTGGGGGCCATTTTAATGTGGTTGTACTGGATGACATGAATGCGAGAGTTGGAGATGTAGTGGTGTAGAATGTTATTGGGAGGTATTGCTTTCCCGGTAGAAATGACAGTGTAGAAAACCTGATAGGTCTGTGCATGGACCAATAGCTGGTGGCTGGAGAAACAGTTTGTTACATGAAGCGAGATCTCCACAAGTTTGCATGGGGACTAATGGTCAATGGTGCAATGGCGCTGATGAATTGTGTGCTGATTTCGAAGATGTGCGGATGCATGAGGTGCATTTGGCGGTGTTGAAAGGGGCTGGTGGAGGAATGTCTGATCATCAGCTGGTGGATGGAAGATTAGGAGCGGAGCAGATGTAAAAGAAGAATAACATAGTGAAATATTGAAGAGTGGTAGAGAAGGTGAGTGAACTTACTGTGGAATGCAGGGCTGAGAAGTTCCAGCAGGCGTTGAGGGAGGAATACGACAGAGTGAGAGGATTGGGCCTGAGATACGTTGTTGAGATGTGCAAAAAACATATAGTGTACAACATGTGACCGGGGGCAGAAGGAACGGCGGCGAGTGGTATTACGAAGATTTGAAACTGGTGGTGCCTATTTATATTATAAAGAGAGGAGAAGAGAGGTGGAGCGGGTGGTGAGAAAAGCAAAGAGGAACGCTAATGCCAGATGGGCAGACGGTCGTGTCAGAATATTTAGGAGAACAAAAACATGTCCCGGAAAGAGGTGAATAGGGTGAGAGAGAAGGAGTCCGGGAAGGAGAAGGTGGTGTAAGATGAAAACGACCGGTTGTTAACGGAAGGTGGTGATATGCAGAAAAGTTGGGCCGAGTATTTTGATGTTGAATGTCGAGGATGTCAGGGAGGCGGACATTGTGGTTGTGGGTGGTGGTGCACGGATACCGGTTATGGGAGTGCAACTTGTTGCTGACATTACGATGGAAGAGGTGCGGGAGATGGCAGAGGTGGGGAAAGCAGGAAAATCCTATGGGTTGTCGACGCTGCGACTGAGTGCCTGAAAAGAGGTGGAGAAACGATTGTTGAATATCTGGTAAGGCTTCTGAATCTGTGTTTTGTGTCGGGCGTCGGGCCAATTGAGTCACGAGTGGTTGCATTGTTCTGCTGTACAGGGCCATAGAAGATTCAAATGAATGATACTACTCGAAAGGTATAAGTTTGTTATGTGATGACGATGAGTTGTACGGAAGAGTTCTAATCAAAAGGATTAGAGACTGTACAGATGTTGCTATTGGCGAGGACAAGTGTGACTTCAGGTATGGTAGAGAGGGTGCCACTAAGATTTTTGTCGTTAGATAAGTCTATGAGAAGTACCTTGCAAAGGGCGAAGACGTCTACTGGGTCTTCATGGTTCTGGAAAAGGTCGACAACAGGGATGACAGGACAGCGCATTGGAGTGTGTGGCGCTTGTAAGAAGTGAGTGAAAATCTGTTTAAAGCGGTCGAGCTTCTATACTGGCAGCAGAGCATGTGTCAGAATGGGAAGCGAGATGAATGCTTATTACACAGTGTAAGTAAGACTGAGGCAAGTCTGCGTTAACTCTTCCTGCCTGTTTAATCTCCACCAGGATGGAGTGGTCAAGGTGGTGATGACTCCTGAATTAGAACTGTTGGAAGCAAATGGTCGTAGTTGGCAGTAGAGTCAGTTACTGAGGGTGAATTCGCAAGAATTCGTAAGTGATGTGGTGTAGGCTAGTTTCAGAGGTTGATCGAGTGTGTTAGAGGAGGAGGCTTCGAATTACCGTGGGTATGAGTTTCGTAATGAGATGTTCGAGGAGTGTCGACGGGAGCAGAATTAGTGTCTTCATAAGGGAAGAGTTATTGGAGGAAGTTCTGTGTTTTGAGTACCTGGGCTCTCATTTGGAGAGGACTGAACAAGTGGAGACTGAATTAAAGTCGCAAGTGAAGGAAGGGTGTTAGGTGATGGGAGCACTGAAGAGTGTAATGAGATGTAGGACGTTGGGGATGCAAGCAACGAGAGCTGCTCCAACTGTTCTCTACCGAGCTAAGACTTGGGGGAGGAGAGCAGAAGAGAGAAGAAAGTTGAATGTTTCCGAGCTGAAATGTTTGAGGGGTATGCCTGAAATGACACCAAGAGAATGAATCAATAACAGTTTTGTTTTGATTGGAACGCGGATGGTGAAAAAGTTAGAGGACAAAGTAGATTTGCGTGTTCTGAGATTGTTCGGAAACACGAGGAGATTGAATAATGGGAGGTTTGTGAAAAGGGTGATGAAGGCGGAGGTGATTGAACTTTGACCTAAAGGTCGACCGATGTTTGGGTGCATGATTGGCGTGAAGCAGACGTTAGGAAAGAGAGACGCAGTGTGGAGGTAGCGAGATAGCACGCGTCGGATAGGCGTGCATGGAAAATGGTTGTAAATGGTGTTTTTTTAACACTGCTCTGATGGGCTTTCCCGCCCTTGGAATCTTGTTGAAAAACGGGTTATTGTGGGTCGAGGTAGGGCGGCCTTCATGACACATCAGGAGTAAACCAGTCATTCTGTCGGGCCCTGCTGCTGACACCGATCTCGGACCGCAATCATATGAGCCAGAGGGTGTTGCGGGGTCTTCTGGCCAAACCGTTGAGTGCAAAAAGTTGTTTGAGTGTGAGTGTGGGAGAAGAGTGTGAGGTGCGTCTTGCTTTCGGCCACCCCCTTCCTGGAGGATTCAGAAAATTGTCTGTACTGTATCTGTATCTATCGGATGGAATGTGTTAGCTCTTATTTTGTAAATACGGAGCACGGTGTCGAGCATGGAATATGCCCTGACTGAGTGTATAGACACTGCAACAACATTACGTTCTAAAGTGAAAGTACCTCGTTAAGCAAGTTAAACACTACTGAAACAATGGGCATGCATTCTGTATAGCAAATTATCGGAAAGCGATCAATATTGACTGTCGACTCAAAGTGGCGAATCGAAACATTGTTTATATGTTTTCGTGCGTCATTCAAGATAACCTTATTTTTTAGCAACAGTTAAAAACAATATGCGTTCATCAACGAAAAACTACGGCGTATCAGCAAACGTTTGAACTATGTTCTTTAATTCAAATATTTTCGTGATTCAATTCATAGAACGGTAAAAATGGCAAATTTGATTGAATTATCTGCCGTATACTGCTGCTTAAAGCAGCATCTGCCATTGGGGACTAAAACAATGCCGAACAGGGTTGAGGAGCTCTCAGATGTTAATAATGATTGCTGTCATGGAATTTCATGAAACTAATCATTATTGGAGTGCATGATAGTTTGTCCTCAATTGACAACAACAAAATAATCTCACAACTTGTGACTTATATTTAGCCTCCTAAAGGCCTTTGACAATATCATCGCCTGTCAAGTAGATATTCGTTCATAAACGCTTTCTACGATGCCTACATAATAAAAAGAAAACTATGAACACCTAACGTGAACAATACAAACATTCCCTCCCCGATCTCTCCCCAAAGTCATATCCTCTTCAAGTCCTCATTAATAATCCCCCCCCCATTAGAATGTCTTCGAATTTCCTCGCATTTCTCTCGATTTACACCACACACACACACACAGCCCCCACCCCCTTGCTTCAGTCCCTTTCTCCCCCACACCCGTCACGTCCACCTCGCACAGAACAGGATGTCTGAAAAAGAATATGAAGGACAAGCTATGACGAGAGCAGTTGACTTAAGACTCGTTTGCGATGTTTTTTTCTGGGGGAGAGGAGGAATTGGAGCGGAATGTCAGCCCAGTGCAAAAAAATGGTGCTCCGAGGTCCCTGAAATGAATTGGCAACGATGATTGGTATCATTATCATAATGTATTATTTAGTCTGATATAATACAGAATTTAGCATGACATTCTAATATCCTCATTAGTGGATACATCAGCGTTTAATAAAAGTTCGGTGAACATTGAAGGTTTTACGTTGAACAACGTGCCACATGATGCACTACTATACAACATGCTAATATGGTAAGACTAACAGTCAGTGAACGTGGACCACTGTGAGGTGACCGTGTTAGTGTGAGTAGCTGCTCACACTAACATGTACCTGGTCATGGCAAGTTAGTACGGAGAGAAATTGTCTCCGAGAACGATACTCCAGTTCACCCGTCTTAGTAGGTTCTCCCTTCCTTCCTTCACCAGCCAAGGATCTAATCAAGAACTTATTTGCAAGTATTGATAAGCTGTCCCGGCCACACTTCTTAATGAGTTTTTCTGATTTATTATAATGATGAATATCTTTTTTATAGAGCATGTCAGACGGAAATTTCCCCTGAAATAAACCATCGTATAAATAATTTGTTCTACAGAAATTTATTTTCCGACGTTTTTAAATCAAGGGGAACCGATTTTTAAACATTTATTAGGAGTTAGATTTACAATTTGATGAGTTTAATACAACGTGAAATATGTTAAATCATTACATCTATCAAGCGATAACTTCCCGGTACCAAAAAATTACCTTCCAAGAAAATTATTCGTGATTTCTTTCAAGATACTGGCTGAATTATAACATAATTGTATCTAATACTGGCTGAACGATTAACCTAGTTGTATCAAATGCCGGGGCTAATTGTGGCCGGGGCTTTAGATAGCCTTGTAGCCGGGGCTTAAGAATCGTGCTACCGTATCCACCGCGTGTCGTAGAAGGCGACTAAAGGGGTGCCCAGTAGCCGGGAGTAGAATCGTGCTACCGCAACCCCTGCGTGTCGTAAAAGGCGACTGAAAGGGGCGGAGCGAAGGGGCTAGGAATGCCGTTCTCTGTAAAACCTTTCCTCGTAGACGGCAAGACGAGCGGGGGGAGGAGAGCCACACGCCTCTCCGAACCCTATTGTTAGGGTCACTGAATGTGCGTAGCTGTAGTACGAGTGATGTAAAGAGGAGGGAGATTGGTGAGATGTTTGTGAGAAGGAAGTTTGATGTGATGGCACTGAGTGAGACAAAGTTGGAAGGTAGGGGCGAATGTGAGTTTGGTGTTTGCGGAAGAAAGTCTGATGTGGAGTGAAGAGGAGAGGGAGCAATTCTGGACTGACTTGAGTGAGTGTATTGAGAGTTTTGGAGGTCATTTCAATGTAATTGTACTGGGTGACCTTAATGCGCGAGTAGAAGATGAAATGGTGAGTGCATACGAAGGTATGGCGTTCCCGGTATAAATGACAGGGGAGAAAACCTGAAAGGCCTGTGTATGGAGCAGGAGATGGTGGTCGGGAACAGTTTGTTCAAGAAGCGAGATATTCACAGGTACGCATGGGTAAGGATGGCCCATGGTGCAATGGTGGACAGAGCACTGATGGATTTTGTGCTGATATCGAGGAGAGTGGTGGGGAGGCTGTTGGATGTGCGGGTGTTGAGAGGGGAGGGTGGAGGAGTGTCTGACCATCTGCTGGTGGAATGCCGATTAAGAATGGAGCAGAAGTGGAAGGGCAACAAACGAGTGGGAGGAGGAAGAGAGGTAGTGAAAGTGAGTGGACTGAATGTGAAAAGTAGAGCCGAGGAGTTCCAGCAGGCGTTGAAGGAAGAATATGACAACGTGAGAGGACAGGATCTGATAGATGTGGAGGAAGAATGGGAGACGTTAAGGGATGCGTTGGTGAGATGTGCGAAGAAGGTGTGTGGTGTGCGCCGTGTGGGCGGGTGCAGGAGGAAAGTCTGCGAGTGGTGGAACGATGAGGTCAAACTGGCGATGGCGCGGAAAAGATGTGCGTTTGAGGAGTGGTTGCAGGTGAAGTCGGAGGTGGCTTGTGAATTTTGAGGAGAACAAAAAAATGTTCTGGAAAGAGGTGAAGAGGGTGAGAAAGGGAGAGACCGGGAAGGAGGAAGTGGTGAAAGATGAAAACGGCCAGTTGTTGTTGTTGGGAAGTGGTAATGTATGGAAGATGTGGGCCGAGTATTTTGATCAGTTGTTGAATGTCGAGGATGACAGAGAGGCTGACATTGTTGCTGTGGGTGGTGGTGCTCGGATGCCAGTTTTGGGAGAAAGACTTACAGAGGACATTACCAGGGAAGAGGTACAGGAGGCGGTGGACACGATGAAAGCAGGGAAAGCTCCTGGCTTGGATGGAGTTGCGACCGAGTGCCTAAAGAAGGGTGGAGTAACGATTGTCGAATGGTCGGTGAGGTTAATGAACTTGTGTTTTGCGGCAGGCGTGGTACCGAATGGGTATTGCAGTGCCTGCATTGTTCCGCTATATAAGGGCATAGGAGATGTTGTTGGTAAGTTGTACGGGAGAGTGCTGATCAAAAATATTAGAGACAGTACGGACTGCGCAATTGGAGAGGAACAGTGTGGCTTTAGGAGTGGTAGAGGGTGTACCGATCAGATATTTGCAGTGAGACAGGTATATGAGAAGTACCTTGCCAAAGGAAAGGATGTGCTCTGGGCCTTCATGGGTCTGGAGAAGGCATACGACAGAATTGACAGGGAAGCGCTGTGGAGGGTATAGCGTTTGTATGGAGTGGGCGGACATCTGTTGAAAGCAGTGCAGAGTTTCTATGCTGACAGCCGAGCATGTGTCAGAGTGGGGAACGAGGTGAGTGATTGGTTCACAGTGAAAGTGAGACTGAGACAAGGCTGCGTGATGTCTCCCTGGCTGTTCAACCTCTATATGGATGGAGTGGTCAGGGAGGTGAACGCGAGTGTGCTGGGTCGTGGCTTGGAACTCTTGGAAGCGAATGGGCGGAGTTGGCAGTTGAGCCAGTTGCTATTTGCTGATGATAC
>SDVV010024892.1:0-12513 GCA_016164225.1 Gammarus roeselii
TCTGTTCTTAATTTTTTACTTGCACACTTGGCTGTACTGGCCATGTCTGCTTTGTTGTTCCTTATTTATTTGTGGAGTTGCTGGAGGAGGCTGCAAAGCTCAGAAGGGGAGAGGCCCTGCAATGTAAACATTAGGTCATTGTGAAATTATCTACAGCATTGTGAAAATTGCTTATTCAATTTTTTTCTGGTTATGGATAGCCAACTTTCAAATGACCCCCTTTTTGTAGAACCTTTTGTTTGTTTCAATGAAAAATATCCCTGTGGGGTGTAACCCCCTACTTTTTTTTCTGAGGTTGAAAGAGCAGAACTCATCCCATTACATATACCATGTTTAACATCATAATTGGTGTTTTCTGCCTCATGATTTAATGGTTTCTTTTCCTACCCATGTGTTTGTGCTGTTAGGCAGGCAGAGTTGTATTTTCTTAGTTGCTTGTTCACTTTTTAGCTTGTTTGTTGCTTGCTTTCTACTGCAATCTGCTCCAGTCTGCTACAGCTTCAACCTGCATCCTGCATGTGCTTCTCTATTTGAGAGAACCCATCTTGTTAAAGACAGGGCCTAGTTTTGGTGAGTACCCATTACATTACTTAGGTTTGCTGGTCTTCTTGGTGCAGGCTAACTAGTGTTGGGAGCTCTTAGATTCATTGTAAGGATTGGGAGTGTGGCTCCACTGTGTGTTCCCAGGCTAGACTTGATATGTGGTGGGCTGTGCTAGGGGTTTGGGGATGTTCAGGTATATCTAATGGCCAAGTTGGCCAACCTAATCTTGTAGCCGATGCGTTAGAATTTTGCTACCGTATCCACTGCATGTCATAGAAGGCCACTAAAAGAGCGCCCCATAGCCGGGAGTAGAATAAGGTAAAGAGGAGAGAGGTTGGTGATATTTTTGTGAGGAGGAAGTTTGATATGTTGGTGCTGAGGGAGACGAAATTTAAAGATAAGGACGAATGTGCGTTTGGTGTGGTAAGTAGAAGAAAGTCTGGTGTGAAGGAAAGTTGGGCACAAGAAGCTGTGGTCTTGATATTGAGTGATTGGTTGGCTTGTAGCGCAACCGAATGGAAGGAGGTGTCCTCAAGATTGATGTGGGTGAAAGTCAAGTTATTTGTAGAAAGATGGGCATTTGTGAGTGCTTTCGGACTTTTTCAGTGAGAGGAGTTAAGAGGAGAGGGAGCAATTCTGGACTGACCTGAGTAAGTTTATTGAGAATTTTGGAGGTCATTTGAATGTAGTTGTACTGGGTGACCTTAATGCAAGAGTTGGAGATGCAGTGGTGGAGAATATGATAGAAAGGTATGGCGTTCCTTGTGGAAATGACAGTGGAGAAAACCTGATTGTGTATGGAGCTGGAGTTGGTGTTCAGGAACAATTTGTTCAAGAAGCGAGATATCCACAAGTACGCATTAATAAGGATGGCTTGTGGTGCAGTGGTGGAGAGAGCACTGATGGATTTTGTCCTGATATCCAGGAGAGTGGTGGAGAGGCTGTTGGATGTTTGGGTGTTGAGAGGGAAGGGTGGAGGAGAGTCTGAGCATCTGCTGGTGGAAGGTAAATTAGTAGTGAAGCAGAAGTGAAAGGGCAACAAACTAGTAGGAGGAGGAAGAGAAGTGAAAGTGAGTGGACTGAATGTGAGAAGCAGAGCAGAGGAGTTCCAGTAGGTGTTGAGGCAAGAGTATGACAACCTAACAAGGCAGGACCTGAGAGATGTGGAGGAAGATAGGGAGACGTTGAGGCATGCATTGCTGAGATGTGCAAAGAAGGTGTGTGTTGCACGCTGTGTGGGCCGATGCAGAGGAAAAGGTTGCAGGTGGTGGGATGAGATGGTCAAACTAGCGGTTTAACGGAAAAGAGAAGCATTTGAGGAGTGGTTGCAGGGGATATGAAAGCTACAAAGAGACAAGAAACCAGGTGAAGCCAAAGGGCCAAAAGAGACGCTGATGCCAGGTGAAGCAGACCGTTGTGCCAGAACAAAAAGATGTTCTGGAAAGAGGTGAAGAGGGTGAGAAAAGGAGAGGCTGGAAAGGAGGAAGTGGTGAAAGATGAAAACGACCAGTTGTTGTTTGGAAAGTGGTGATGGACAAAAAAGGTGGGCTAAGTATTTTGATGAGTTGTAGAATATCAATGATGACAGAGAGGCTGACATTGTTGCTGTGGGTGGTGGTGCTCGGATGCCAGTTTTGGGAGGAAGACTTGTGGCAGACATCACCAGGGAAGAGGTGCAGGAAGCAGTGGAGGTGATGAAAGCAGGGAAAGCCCCTGGTTTGGATGGCATTGCAACTGAGTGCCTGAAAAAGGGTGGAGTAAAGATTGTTGAATGATTGGTGAGGTTACTGAACTTGTGTTTTGTGGCAGGTGTGGTACCAATTGAGTGGTGCTGTGCCTGCATTGTTTTGCTTTATAAGGGCAAAGGAGATGAAAATGAATGTTGCAACTCAAGAGGTATCAGTCTGTTATGTGTTGTTGGTAAGTTGTACGGGAGAGTGCTGATCAAAAGGATTAGAGACTATACGGACTGCATAATTGGAGAGGAACAGTGTGGCTTTAGAAGTAATAGAGAGTGTGCTGATCAGATTATTGCAGTGAGACAGATCTGTGAAAAGTACCTTGCCAAGAGAAAGGATGTGTTTGGAGCCTTCATGGATCTGGAGAAGGCATACGACAGGATTGACTGGGAAGTGCTTTGAAGGGTGTTGCGTTTGTATGGAGTGGGAGGACATCTGTTGAAAGCGGTGCAGAGTTTCAATGTTGTCAGCCAAGCATGTGTCAGAGTGGGAAGCAAAGTGACTGATTGGTTCACAGTGTAAGTGGGACTGAGACATGGCTGCGTGATCTCTTCCTGGCTGTTCAACCTCTATATGGATGGAGTGGTCAGGGAGGTGAACGTGAGTGTGCCAACTTGTGGCTTCGAACTGTTGGAAGTGAATGGGCGGAGTTGGCAGTTGAACTAGTTGCTATTTGCTGAGGATACGGCCTTGGTTGTGGATTTGGAGGAAAAGCTATGTAGGCTAGTGTCTGAGTTTCGTAGAGTGTGTGAGAGGAGGAAGCTTCGAGTGAACGTGGATAAGAGTAAAGTAATGAGGTGCTCAAGGACTGTTGTTGCAAGCAAAATTAGTGTCCCCCTAAATGGAGAGCTCTTGGAGAAAATTCAGGGTTTTAAGTATCTGGGCTCCCTTGTGGAGATATTTGAAATACTGGAGACTGAAGTGAAGGCGTTGGGCGTTCACTTCAGTCACTTCAACTGTGCTTTACCAAGCTGACACTTGCGGGCTGAGAGCAGACGAGAGAAGAAGGTTGAATGTTGTCAAGATGAAATGTTAGAGGAGCATGGCTGGAGTAATGCTGCAAGACCGGATCACCAACGACGTGGTTTGAATCAAAACAGGGATGGTGAAGAAGTTGGAGGACAGAGTGGATTTGCGTGTTCTAAGATGGTTTGGGCACATGGAGGGAGATTGGTGATAAGGGTGATGAATGCAGAGGGGAGTGGTCACAGGCTTAGAGGTAGACCCTAGTTTTGATGGATGGATGGTGTGAAGCAGGCGTTAGGAAGGAGAGACATGAATGTGGAAGTAGCGAGAGAGGGTACAATGAACAGGCGTGAGTGGAGAATGGTTGAATTTGATGCTGCTCTGATGTGCTTTCCTGCCCTTTGCGTCCCATTGTTGAGATGGTCGTGGGCGGGGGATGGGCCCGGTCATTGTGACACGGCGGGGGTAAACCAGTGAAAACTGTTGGGCCCTGCTGCTGACAACGGATCCTCAGACTGCACTTGTGACCCAGAGTGTGTTGCAGGGTTGCTGGCCCGACCCTTTAGAACAAAAGGGCTAAGTTGTGCGAGTGTGAGCGTGAGGTGTGTCTTGCCGTGGGCCACCCCCTTTCTGGAGAAGTGGCCTAGTGTCTGTATCTGTAACGTATGATCCGTTGTTTGCAGGTTCATCTTAGGTATCTTTGATGATTAAACCCACTTCTGTCAGTCTGATCAACTGTTCAGGAACCATCTCAAGTTGGTGTAAGGGGTAAGAAGTGCCAAGGTAAGTCCCCCGCTATCCAGGGTCCCCGGGTGGGTGTTGCCCAGGTGCGTGAGGTGGCCTGGAAGTGGAGACGTGTTCTGGCGCGGTTCTGTGCTTGCCGAACCCAGAGGAAGCCCAGAGGAGATTTTATTGGTGCAAGCTCAGAAGGTGGAGACGGCCAGCGAGTTGGTGTGTTCATCCTCAGCCTAGAGGTGGAGCCCATGTAGAAGCCTGGTCCTAAAGGCCAATCCCTGAGAGGAAGCCCTTGATTTTATCTTATCCCAGAGATCTAAACCCAGCCGTTGACAGGTGCAGAATTGGTGTTGGTTTGGCGGGCTCATGGACCTTGCCTCTTGAACAGCTTGGGTGGGCACTTTGTCATTGCTTACAGGTTTATTCTTGATTCAGGTACAGGGGGTGATTTGCATGAATATACTTTACCGCTATCCCTTCTTCTTGCATGTACCCGTTTTTGGAGTTGTTATTCATCGTGGATGTATACCTTATTCCTGCTGATTTATTGCAGGGGCACCCTGTTTTGGGCTCTCCTGCATGCTCTCAACTGACTGTTGCCAGTCTGTGTCTATCACTAGTGGAGCCAGGGGTCCTCCTCAGTGTTTACCCTGACTGTCATGCAGAGGTTAGTTGCCTGCTTGCTGCTGACTCTGCCTGCAGTATTGTTGTTCATGTGTTTCTCCAGCCTGGCCTGTGTTCTCCTCTTCAGCCTGTACCTTGCAAGTACAATAGATGCCACTGCATCTACTAGCCTTCTAGCTTCTCTCCCCTGCTTGTGTAGCTGCTTGCTATCCTGGCTGCTTGATGCACATTCAAAGTCGTTCCTATTAGTTGCTGGTAGCTCTACTTACACAACATCCAACAACTGTGGCTGGAGTGTTCTTGCCTTGTGTAGTTGGAGTGCATTGTGGAACTTTATGGGCAGTTAGCTTACCTGGTAGCTATCTGATCAGCTTGACCATAGACTCCATTAACCTGACTCCTGTGGAATTTACCAAGCTAGCAACTACTAATAGCTCCCATCGGTCTCCTGCTTGGTGCTACAGTTGATAAGTTGTGAATAGCCTAATCTAATACCAGTAGTGTCATTAACATTGTTCCATGATTTACCAATACATCAACTTTCCCCACTCTTGATTCACCTCTCACTTCCAGTTATAGTGTTCATCTCGTCAACACCTCACCTAGTGCTTGGCCTCTTTTTGGAGTTTGAATGCATGCTGCATGTGACGACTGAGGGTGCTAGTGATGGTTGTCTAGCTTATACAGTCAGTGTTAAATTTGTGCTACCAGCAGTACCATAAACACCTTGCTCATTTTTAAGATAGGCTTGACCTCGTCTCTGTCACTGCTTTCAGCTGTGTGGTTCATTGTAAACAACTGTTAATTTTGATTGGCCTTATTGTTCTTGAAAGCAATATTATGTTTTCAACCTGCTTATCTAGAACCCTAATTAACGCCTTTTGCTACCTCATTGTTGTCCTCTTTTTACTATAGAAAATATTTAATCATTAATCTGTAACTTGTCTAGTCATTTGTTACTTAGACCCTGATCCCAAAGGAACTGGTCCTTGAAAATTCAGTTGCAGTAGGAGCCTTGACTCTTAAAAGCAGGAGTCTTTTGTGACTGTCCAGCTATTCTTCCGCGCATTGCCTCTTCTTCTCCGGGTGAGTTGAACCCTAACCTGTGACTGACTGCTGTGGGGTTTACTGTGCTATTGCTCTCCCTACTCATGGTTGTGCTCTTGAGTTGTATTCAGTCTGTATACCACTTCTCCTGCAACAGAGAACAACAAGCTTGTGGCTACCTGCAGTTGTATATTTGTGTGTTATTGAAAAAAAAAAGGTTTTTAAAAATCCTCTCTGGACCATTAATTTGAACATATTTGTAGTATTGTTATTGATCAGTGTTTGTTGTATTTTTCACTACAGTCCTTCTCCTGCAATTCTTACTTCCATCTTTTTATTTGCTTATCATGTCTTTCATTCACCTCTTTTTGTTAGCTGCAGGACGTAAATTATTCATTCATTGATTGCCAGTATTAGTGAAGTGCTTGATTAGTCTCTTACCACCATTAACTCCCTAAACTTAGTAATTGAAGCTACTGCCTGGGTGAGTTATTGTCGTGATTAGCTATGGATTTTTTATCAGATAGGAACCATCAATTGTAATTATTTGACATAATTTTTCATACATTATTAATTTGTTGATTGAATTTTCATTCATTGAACATTTTTTATGATTGCTTATTGCTTGTGGTTATTCCTTTTATTTTTGTAACAACAGATCCATTGAAAGCAAGTAATAAATAGCACCATGATGTACTTGAATAATATTGTTAGACTTTAATAATATGTAATACCAATTCAATATTGCTTACATCATCATTAATGATCTTTCTGAATTTTCTTTGATTTGTTTGTTCTAATATTTCAAGAAATGCCTAAAAACATTGAACTTTTATTCAGTGGAACTGCTGAATGTACTTGCTTGACTTCTACTCAGTTTGACTATTTTTATTTTATTTCTTTGCAACGTTTATTATGTACTTTGTTCATGGCTGCTATGTGTTGTTTGTCTAAATAATTACAAAACCTAGGATTTGCATCTGAAAGAGTTGCCTGTTTCTTTAAATGTCCATGTGATGGAACTTAGCATTTCTTAAGTTCAATTGATATCTAGTGAGTGAGTTCATTGCTTTGTTGAATTTTTACTTGCTTAACATTGGTTAAAGCTTTCTTTTTGCCCTTATTTTAAGTACATACCAATGGAACATCATAAGGCTAGTCAAAGTCTAAAAACTAATCCTATATTAGATCAAATTTCTTATCCTGATTGATATCTCATTTTTGTATCTCACCTTTGCAGCCCCCCACAGCACTGACAGCCCCACCAACAGGGCAATGCAGGCATAGGAGGCAGTATACCATGTACAATATGTCGACTGCACTATCCCAGCAGTCAAATCAGTCCACACACCAACACATCTCTCACTGAAGGAGAAGCTGTGGACATCAGAAAAGCCAGGAGGAAGCATAAATCCCCAAAAATAATTTGTAGAGATTCTTGGAGCAAATGATAACATTGGTAGCATTTACCATGCAAAATCTTTCAGTATTTTATCAGGCCTGCCCTTAGAAGCTTACCATAAACTATAAAACAAATTCAGGCTCCTCCAACAACTATCATAGTCCATGTCAGGAAGTCCATCAATGTTTCTCATCCATCTTATCTGAAAGAATTTTAGCAGCCTGCAGTCCTCACAATATTCTGACTCCAAATGCATTATTTTCATGACTAAAATTGAATTTTGAAATTCTTGAAGTTGGATTATCAAATAATGGAGACAAATTGGAAGTCACTGGTACAATCTTGGACTAGTGAGGACTGATCTCATCTCCTCCCACAAAATCCTGACAGGACCAAATGACTGAGAGATATCTGAATTGTCTCCAATTCTGTTGATGATGATGTGGAACAACACCATCAGGATAAGTTTGACCTGCTGTGCCACAATACATTGTCACATTCTGACTCATTGTACTGAAAGATCAAATGAACTGTTGTGTGCAGTATCTTGAGGAAATTCAACAACCTACAGGAATTAATTGAACACTATGTGTTTAGTTGTGTTGGGTTCAGTTGTGCGACAGCTTTCCAAGTTTTGTGGTTGTCTGATTCCCTGGCTGCATCTCAAGGGGTCGCTGGTGATGTTTCTGGGTTATGTTAAGCTTTGGAGGGAATTCTTCTTGCACATTTTGATCTTTTAACCTTGGGATCTACCTGCCAAAGCTTCATTTCTTTTTGGGTGTCTTATGCAACTGTTTATTTTTTTATTGTGCACTTGGCATGAGTGGTGGGGTGTTTGCGTGTCTTGGTGTTGTTGTGGTGTTGGAGTGGTGACTGTGTTGGTTCTAGTGGGTGGTGTCTGAGTGTGTAGCATCTCTATGCACTTCTCTGTTGTGCGGTGCACTGTTCTACATTTCTTGTCTGTTCTCCCTCCTATCATTTATGCTGTTTGTGTTTGCATGACAGCCTTGACACTCTAATCTAATCTTGTATCATGGTCAAAGGTGTGCACTAATTTTGCCTGTGCGGGAATGGTGGGTTAGGTTAATCATGTTTTTGTGGTGATTAAGTGGTGGCTGTTTGGGTTGTGGTGTGGGTGCATTATGTCTCTGTGTGCTTCTCTGTTCTATGCTGTGTCTCATACCTTTGTCTTGTAACCTTTGCAGCCCCCTCCAGCAGCGCCACAAGCAAGCTAAGAGCAGCAGAGCCGGGGGAGACCAGCACAGCCATGTGCGCCAGTTTAATATTGAGAACGGTTATGTTAACACAGGTATAGGAACTGGAATTAGTGCACATTATTGGCTATCACATGAACCATCCATATGAATGATGGATGGTTCATGTGGTGCGCTTTTCTAAAAAATATTTCCTGTCATTCACACCATTTGTTCATATGATATCCATTGGTGCATGCTAATTGCAGTTCCTAAACCTGTGTTTACATGGTTCTCAAAATTAAACTGGCGTGCACACCCACGCACGCCAGGTTGATATTGCCTGCCATGTGGGGCTGGAACCCCCTCTTCTTTTCTCTCTCCAGAGATTAGATTGTGTAGAGGTTATATTCTTCTGGGGGGCACAACCTCCACTCCTACCAGAGGGTCAACATTTTCATGTCCCTCTAGATGCAAGTAACAATTCTAAACTTTGTTCCCCGCATTCATCAAAAACCCTTCCGCCCTGAGGTGTACTGCCTCCCATGCCTGCTTGTCCTGTTGGGGGGGCTGTGGGGGGCTGCAAAGGTGAGATACACAAATGAGGAAGATGGATTAATTGGAGGCCTTGGGGAGCAACCATGTCAAATTTGGTGTCCCCTCCATCCTACCCCATCTATTTTTCATATGAAATGATCTCATGAAATCAATAATTTCACCTTAATTGTTTTTGAGCATGCTCATGCAAAGTTTAGCAGGCATGATACCTGGAAGTAGTTTTTTTTCAGCCACGTAAGTTAGAAAATTCAATGGTGCGGCCCTTTTCCATAGTGAATAAAGTGTGTTTTTTACCTTACTGGGGGAGGGTTCTATTAAAAATACATTACCTATTGTAATGTGGTTAGATACTCAGCATTGCCATTCCCTTCCAAGTGCCTAGATGCCAAAGCTAGTCTTTTTACCCTTTGCTTCATTTCAATATCTCTATTGGATGTTTTCTTCCAGATCTGTTGAAAATGGTCTGCTAAAATGTATGATTTTTGTTTTTGATAGCCTCCATGCCAGATGAAGCTGTAATTGTCTGATATTATGTGTTTTAATTTGTTTTAATATGTGCATCATTATCTGTGATTTGTGCAATACTGTATAGCTGAATCAAAGTATGTATTTAATGACTATTTTTAAACATTGTAATGTTGATTGTAATAAATTGGGTTACTAAATATATAAATGAACAAATAAATCAGAAGTAGAGAGCTACTGCCATAAAAAATTGGTGTGCGCTGGTCAGGCTGTTGGGGTGGTGGAGGCCACATAGGTATGTGTGGTACTTCATTCAGGTGAACCTATGACTGGATAGCTTGTAAAAATTGCAAGCATGATAAATCTTTTTATGTTGTTGTGTTTGTAATTCACTCACCATTGTAAAGTTGAATGATGTCCCAGTATTTTAATCGTAATCATGCTAAATATATTCATCATTAACCTTCAAATACACACTCAGTTTCTTCAGGTACAAATTTTACAATAAAATTCAGTCCTATTGCTTGCTCCCACTTCCCCTTGACCAATCTCATGGCCTCCGTGAGTAACGTTGTACCAAAAACAAACTTGGCGCATCCAGACCTGGAACTCTGAATGGCCATGGTCACGTTTGCCCTCAAACCATTAGAAGTTCTCTTGGAGTGCTGCCATTGAGGGTATGCATGCAGGTCTTTGTCTTGCAGCTCATTTGCCTTGGTGAGGATCAACAGACCACACTCATTTGACACTTATGCTGTGATATTATTGAAATGGTTTCAAAGCTCTTCTTTGCTGTGTATTCTACCTGGATGTTTACTTTATGCTGTGTGTTGCAGGTGCTGCGTGTGCGTGTTGCTGCTGCAATCCACCACTGACAGGTACTCAAAGATGGCCCAGCAGAACAGCACGTGCTGGAGTGCATCTGGAGCTCTCAACTTTCACCTAACAGCCTGTCATCTCCAAGGTGATGCAAGAAAGGCTGGATCAATAAATTGAGCTGGAATTATTTTCCATAGTTTCAGTGTACCTGGATTACAGACCCAAGGCTCTCGTTGAAAACTTCCTGAAGGTTTTGATAGGCGTATATTGGCCTATGATATATATTGTAGTCTAATTGTTTGCAGCAATATTTAAAGTTCTTGTCGATTATTTTGGTGAGGTAGAGATAGTTCATATAGATTCTGACGCACTTCTGAATCCTTCATACGGGGGAGGGGGGAGAGCATGAGGCACCTCACACTCACATGTACTTGCACACATTCCAAAACTTAGCACATTTAGCACCTAAAAGTTTGGCTGGTTCATTGCAATGCACCCTTTTTATCAATTGTGAGGTCCTAGATCAGTCTCAGCAGCGGTCTTAACATCTTTCACTGGATTACCTCTGCTCTGTCATAATTGCCAAGCCAACACCCACACAAGTCCATTTTGTTTTTCTACATGACACTAAGAGCAGAAAATTTGCTTAGGCCCGTGTCAAATTCTCCACTCGCATTGATCCCTTGCATGCTTTCTCCCTATCTCTACTCTGATGATCCTCCCTGAAACCTGCTTCAGGTCATCCATTGTCCCATTCTATGATCTTCAACTTGGCCTTTGCTTGCTCTGCTATTAGTACTAGCATATTAAAAAAAGGTGCCTCATTGACACCCGTATGGCTAAAATAGTGCACTGCATTGGCACTAGCAAAGCACAACAGGTGCCAGGTATTGGTACCTACTTGCGAAATGAGATCTACAGTGACTCCCATCAGCATTGGTTTAACAAGGAATAAAGAAGCTGAGACTATCTCAAATCAACTTCTGGTTTGGTAGTCTGCTCTTCAGGTGCTGATTCCAGTTGTTTTGAATCTTATTGTTGATGCTATTTCCTACTACAACCTTTTGCTTTCTTGATTCTTTGATACATAAATTTCACAGACACATTATGCTCTCTTTCATATTCTACTTCAGAATTAATTGCCCTAATATCTAAAGGCAACCAAGATTGGATCCAAAGGCCTGTTGTTGTCTTCTTACATTTGTATTTTTTTTCATTTCCCTTCTCACCAGTTCTAAAATATCCATCCTCACATTGTACCCAAACCACCTCTCACCTTGTATATCACCTTTGCAGCCCCCCACAGCTCCAACAGCCCAACTTATCTGTTTTCTACAGTGTTTGCATTTTACTCTTCAAAAATTTGTTATGTTCATCACTTACAGCCACTCACTTCCTTGCTTCCTACCACTCCCTGAAAGTTTAGGCATTACTAATACTTCCTGTAAGGCTTTTCTTAACCTCTCAGGCCCTTTTCTGGCTATGCAAAATCAAAAACAGGAATGAGGAAATCACAAGAACGCTGAAGTGAGTTATAAAATGTTAGTATATATACTTGGTTTCAGACAAAATTTAATTGTTTGGAAATGATATGAATATATGTAATGAAACTAAAACCAGTAAAAACGTTGTATAACCACGTTAAAAGTGCTAATGTTATCTATATAAAACATGAAGTATAAAAAATAGTGTTCATAACTATTCAGGGTTGATGGATGATTATTCGTTTATAGAACATTAACACTTTATTTTAGTATTTCTTGTTTTGTTTGCTCTATTATTTATATGTGCCTTTTTTTCATAGTGATGAATATTTTGCATTGTTTTTATATATTGAGGCTGGTTGAGACTAGGTCTCTTACCTTTGTCTCTTACCTTTGCAGCCCCCTCCAGCAGGACCACAGCAAGCGAGGAGCAGCAGAGCCGGGGGAGGCCAGCACAGCCATGCGCGCCAGCATGCTATTGAGAACAGCAATGTTAACACAGGTATAGGAACTGGAATTAGTGCGCACTATTGGCTATCACATGAACCATCCCCATGAATGAGAAAAAAAAAAGTTCTAGAACAGCACACTGTACAACAAAGAAGCACACGAAGAAGCAACACATCAGGACAGACACAAACACACACACACACAAACATGCACCATAACCCACCACTCCAGCATCATAGCAAAAAACAGACAAATCCAAAGTCAGGACGCCAACACGCTGCAGAAGAACCCACCCCAACCTAAACAAACTCAAACAGAATATCACCCAAAAACTCCGCAAGCAACCTCTTGAATGCAGCCAGGGAATCTGACTCCACCACAACACTCGTTAGGCTGTTCCACAACTGAACACATCGTGCTCCAAAGAATCTCCTCTTGATGTCCGTATTACAAGCCGGCATCAAAAGCTTATAGGGATGGCCCCGAGT
>SDVV010024893.1:0-12513 GCA_016164225.1 Gammarus roeselii
TTCCGGTACCCTCCGCTCCCGCCCCCCGTTTCTGCGCGAACCCCGTACGCTCGGTGAGTCAAGGTTGCATGCACCGCGCCCTACCCCGCCCGGCTCTTTTATCCCTATCTATAATCCTTCACTAATCCGCGTTTAGACGACACATACACTACTACTAAACAAGATTTATTTTCACGATCCTCTCAGGAGTGGCCGGTACATCTCATTGAGTTCCAGGGCCGGGTTGAGCTAGTACGTGGGTTGGAGGTTGAAGATACTTTCCAGCGTGGGAAACCCTGTCCATGATTGATGCACTGTCAAAATTAAACGAGTGACCGGTTTATTGAGCATGTTAGTAGACGTGGGAGTGCTGTGCTTTTCTACGTCTTTCTTGTTCTCGTCGACCCGTTTCCCCAACATTCTCTGAGTTGCAGTACCCGCATCCCATGTTGTAGGCAGCTCCTGCCTAGTCTCGGGTGAGCCGATTGTCTTTTAATTGGGAAATTCCTCCACGTACCGTGTTGGACTGCATATGACACAATTTGATGTTGCAGTGTTTCAGTATAGTTTGACAGTTTTTTTCTGATGCTCCTTAAATGTAAAGGTCACAAATGTAACGGATTGGGTTAGGCTCTGCCGTTCAAACACTGCCGTCTTGATATACGAAATTACGACTAGACACATTTATTTTGTTAATAACTTTTCAGGTAAGCAACTGATTTTTTTACAATCGGTCGCAAGTTGCTGGTTTCATTTGCTCAGTCCTGGATTTCTCCTCGCAAACGGTTTGAACTCTGGTTGCTAGGGGTCTGATAATACTCTTTATCTTCAGTGGTATGATTGCTGGAGGAGTCATCGAGGTACTCGTCGCTTGTATGTGTGGGCTACTGAAAACACCCTGAAATCAAAGGCTACGATTTCAGGGTCGTTCGTCACGGGTAAAAAAGCAATTGCAAGCTATAATTTCAACGGAGAATTGGACTCGAGGTTCTACTTTGTTGATGTTGTCTTGAGTTGAGGTCATCCTTTCCATTAGTATGCAAGATCGTCCTGACCACGTAACCAGGATTGAAGCAGCAGGGCTTAACAAACCAATAACAAACCAATAACAAACCAATATAATTCCTACTCGGCCCAGCCACGGAGCAGTCCATCTTCTTGCTTACGAATTTCTCCACATTCGACGGTTAGCTCATAAACAAGCACCTGTAGTAGCTTATAGTCGTTATGCGATACTCTTCAGATTACTGGATTTTATAGGTCAGACGATGAAGAGCTGGACTCGAGAAAACTGAACTACCCCCTCTAATCAAACCAGTCAAAAATCACAGGATTATTTTTCAGTAAGGTATATGTATATACAAACATAGACATCTTATTCCATACCGCATTATTTTCAGCACTGCATGCTCATCTTTTATGAGGCGGAATGTCATCGATTGAAATGGCTATTCCTTCTCCACAATATGACGGCTGTTGTGAAGTGGGAAAATAATTACGGTGGTTGCGGGGTTGACTCCATTCATAGCGAGCTCCTACGTGCTCTTTGAAAACCTGGTGACCTGTGCTCTTTGAAAACTTAGATAACCTGTCGACTTGTTTCCTTTCATAACCTGTCGACTCATTTTTTTGATAATCTATTCTGTTCGATAATATGTTGACCAGGTCTCTTTGATCACCTGCTGAACAGTTCTTTTTGAGCTCCTGTTGTCCAATTCTATTTGATCACCTGCTTACCTGTTCTCTTTGAGCACCTGTTGACCTGTTCTCTTTGATCAACAGTTGACTTGTTCTCTTTCAGCACTTTTTGACCTGTTCATTTTGAGCACCTGTTGACCTGTTCACTTTGATCACCTGGTGACTTGTTTTCTTTGATCACCAGTTGACCTGTTTTCTTTGATCACCTATTGATTTTTTTTTAATAATCTGTTGACCTGTTCTCCTTGATAATCTGTTGACTTGTTCTCTCTGAAAATCTGATATCCTGGCTGTTGAATAACTTGCTGTTCTGTATCTTTGATAGCCTGTGGTCCCTGATGACTTGTTGACCTGTGCTCCACGGTAACCGGATGACTACTCCTAGTTGGCCTGTACCATCTGATAACCTGTTCAACTGTTCTCCTTTTGATAACCTGTCTACCAGTCCTCTTTGATAGCCTGATGTCCTGTTTCTTTAGTAACCTGTTGTCCTGTCTCTTTGATTGCCCGAGGTTCTTGATAACTTGTTGACCTGTTAACCTTGATAACCGGATGACCTGTACCCGTTGATACTCGGATGACCTGTACTCATTGATGACCGGATGATGTGTACTTGTTGATAACTGGATGACCTGTGCTCCTTAGTTACCGGATGATCTGCTTGTTGATAGCCGGATGAACTTCAATTCTTCATACCGGATGACCTGTACTTGTTGATAATCAGATAACCTGTACTTGTTGATTATCGGATGACCTGTACTTGTTGATAACCGGATGGCCTGTGCTCATCTCTCGACAACCTGTCGACCTGTCCTTTTTGATGGACTCCTTACTAACTTGTTGATCTGCTAGTTGTGCTAATCTGTTGACCTGTGCTGGTTTCTCTGCTGCAGGTTGGTGTACGCGCACTACAGCGCTCTGGTGCAGGGAGGAATACAGTCAGGTATGGTCTTCTATACGACAAATTTTCAGTGGAGACAGGTACTGGTATAGGCACTAGGAGAAGTCCTCCAGGAAGAAGGGTGGCCGACGACAAGGCTCACCCCACACTCCTCTCATACACTCGCACAACTTAGCCCTTTCGCGCTGAGGTTGCCGTTACAAGATGTAATGATAGGGAATTCATTGATTGAGGTTGACGGGGCCTCTCTGAAGCACGTCCGGTTGACAACTGTATTACTGTAATTAAACACGACACCGAAGAGAAACAGACGTGTCGATGGTAAAATAATTACATATTACATATTTGTACACCATAGCAATCTATGTCCCCTAAAACCATCTTACATGTTTATCAGAATATTCGACCAATTTTGTTTTAACAATTTCCACGATGCACAAAAGGTCTGTTTTGCATCATATTTATCGTACGATTTTTTCTGATAGTTCAACTGTTTCTCTTCAGGAGTGTTGCCTACAATACGGAACGTAGACGGAACAACCCAAGACTCACTTGACCAGGAGTCAGAAGCCACTGCATTTGCTCGGAAGCATGTTGAAGAAATCATAGACTCTGTTGCACCTGGAGACATTCGCTCACCAGAGGTTGTTGGTGGCAAACGAACCGAAACTGTGCGGAATACTCAGAAGGAAAATCCAGAATCGGATAGTAAAATTGGGCTAATGAATGAGAGCTTCGGGAAAATCCCTCCAATTCCGAGCGTACGTGGAACAAACAGAGATAAGCAAGAGACACAAGACAGCGAAGGAGTCAACAAACCTGTCAAAGAAAAAGCAAGAAATTTCAAGGGAAAATCCGATACAAATGAATTGCCTGCAAAGGAAAAGAAGCTGGAAGCAAGTGACTGGAATACCAAGGGAGTTTCTATAAAGAAGTCGCCACAGGAATTGAGAAGAGAGGAAGAAGAGGGGGATTTCTTATCCGAAACATGGAGCGAAGATGGCAGGGTGCACTGCGTTGAAGAGAGTCCTGACCTTATCAGGTGTCACAGTCATGATGACGTAGAAGAAGATGAAAATTTCAAGGACCTGGAAAAATCGAAATCCAAAAGCGTCAAAAAACATAAGAGGTCGATTACGCCAAGAATCATTGGGCCACCAAACAGACGTACTGGCGGCAACGACACAGGATCTCAGAGCACCAAAAGTTCACCTTGGAAAGGTTTTTCGAGAGAAAACCAGCCCGATGGTCTACTTTTGTCGACTGACAAGATATCCGACCGAAAGAGACCTCTTGTCAGGTTAGATTTGACAGACAACGAACCTAAAGTCGTCAATGTGGACACCGGAGAAATTAAACCCTTGATGATGCTGAACGAGACTGAGGACGTGGAGATAGACTCTCTTGTGTCAACAGAAAAGCCACGAGGAAAGGAAAGTAACTTCGCTACTACCGGTACAGATCAATCTCTGCAAGAGCTGTTGACGGAGCTTCGAGAACGAAATTTCCCGGAACTGAACATTGATTACGAGGAAAGACTCATAAATAGAAAATGGCAAAACGACGAAGATTGTCTCAGGTATTAGTTTTAGTAATGTTTTGGTAGATTTTTTTATAACTTGATGCGGCACTAGTTGCTAGTTTGACGTTTGTCGCCAGAAGGACGCTGACTCCAGCGCCGTAGAAAGCCTCGTCACACTTCTAATCTAGTGAAACTTTGATAGATTGAATTGTGCAGCGAATGTCTTTATATTTGTATTGACTTTTGATTTCGTTAGGATTTAGTACGAATAATGTAAGTTTAGTAATATCTGACGCCATCACTCTGACGCCTCAATTTACTGACCAGCGTCACCAGGTGCTTCCGTTTGTTGTTCGAAGACTTGGCACAATTTTAGTACCCAATGAAGGAACACAATCGTATCAAAATTACAGGAGTGTTCTTGATTTAACAAAAACACGTGTGAACTACTTAAATGAGTAAAGAATTCTTCGATGATCAGTAATAGCTTCATTTACAAGACTCATCCCGTGCAGCAAACAAGCTCACGCCCTCTCACTAGCCACCGGTATGCAAAGATGGGGAAAATGCTGTGTCTAGAAACGTATTTCGAATACTTTGTCAGACATCTGCAAGGACTTTCTGGACAAATTACTTCGAAAATGTCTAGATACTGCTGCTCCGTACCTCAGATTCGCCACGCGGTTTGGGCGCGGTGTGCCCGAGGTCGACCTGGTGGCCTACCCCCGATCAGGCAGCTCGTGGCTGCGTTACCTGCTTGAGAGCGCCTCGGGTGTGTTCACAGGCTCGGCCCACGCTTCCAACGGCCTTCGCCAACTTGGTAAGAATGACTTGACATAAATATGAATTTCAGTGTGAGACTGCTTACCTTAATAAGTGACTTGCATCATTCATGTAGATTATAAATGTTATGCGATGAGCATCTTTGTCTCAGTTGGATTTTTATGATAAATTATGCCACCAATACAGTTTATTGGGATACTTTAGAACGTAGTCACCTGATAAAGTTTGCAGACCCTGAACTTCTCAAAAAAAAAAGTATAGTAGAAATTGTGTATCTTAAATGTTTCAAAATTGTTCCTGAGGCAAGTGAAGGGGAGATAAACACCTTTTGGTACTTATGTCATTTATAAATCAATTTTTATTTTTCATGAGTTTGTACCCTTTAAAACGAGTTATTGAAGCAACTAAAATAAGTTTTAATGTAGTTATCGCAGACCTATTAATTCTTTCCATTGGTTTTTCATGAGTCAAAGAGTAAACATACTTAGCAACCCATATTACAAACTTAATTTAAAAATAAGCAGAGCTCTGGCAACATAAATCTTTTAATAATATCAACGAAGTCAAACTTTAGCTCGCGACTGCACCTAACGTATGGCTTTGGCAATCTGGACCGCGGACAGAGTGGGAGCTGCCGCTGTGTGTGGGGAAACCACACGTTCAGCTACCCCCCCACAAGCAGCCTCTGTGTTCTCTGCAGAGCTGTACACACTCGAACTAGCCCGTCACTCAGCTCAAAGCTTTGAACAATGAATATTCTGCTCGTCGTTAGATGCACCACGATCTTTTTACAATATCCGAGACGGGCCAAGCAGTCGATTTCTGCTAGATCCCTTGACACGTGGGATTAAGGAGAAATGAGCTTGCAGATTCCCTTGTTAAACTGGCGTCTACCATTTAGGAAAAATTGATCACCTGACTGACATTGACTAATTCCCTATCATCAGCTCCCACATAACATCCCAATCAAATGTCATGTGGCCGCAGAGCGAACAAAAAATGCTTTCAGTCAAACCCTCGGTTGAAAAATTGGAAACCAAGTCCTCCATCATAAGATACCAAGTGTTCATCAACCACGTGTGCATGGGACACACGTGGATAACTCACAATCACCTAATGGACGTAGACATGAGACCATGCCCTCCCCGCAGCCCGACGAGCCTTTTCAAATCCCCCGTGCAACTTATAAAGCTCACTCACTGACCTAACCTATTGAAAAAGTTATTCGCTTTCGGAAAGCCTACCGGACTATACGAAGCTGTGTGAAACCCAAATACCTGTGCAAGCGTGGTGGTCCCTCCACCCCACAATGCACAGAAACGATAATACGTTCAAGTAGTTACGTTTCAACCCTTTCCGTTCCTGTACGCACCAGCATGCTCATAAGCCACAATTGAAACTATTAATTTAATTAAACCCAGATAAGATCACTGTTTTCGTAAACGAGGGTGTGCGAACCAACCGGAATCAATGATGTCCGTGAACTAAGGGTGAGCCTGCGATGGCGCGCGTTGAGGCTCCGGTGGAAACTAGGCCCAAATCAAATTTGGCACTCTGGATACTGTACCTACTGTAAGGCTCTCGTACTTTGAGAGACGGTACATAGTGTATGACTCTTGCACTCTGATAGAAATCATCGATACATTTATGATAATGCAATAGATGAATAAGTAAAAACATGTGATGATACTCCAAATTCATCTGAAATTTAAAAATTTGGTGAGTGAAGCCGCATCACTGAAGCTATCAGTGAAGCAGTATCACTGAAGCAGTATCAGTGAAGCAGTATCACTGAAGCAGCATCACTGAATCAGTATCAGTGAAACAGTATCAGTGAAGCAGTATCAGTGAAGTAGTATCAGTGAAGCAGGATCGGTGAAACAACATTAGTGAAGCAGCATCAGTGAAGCAGCATCAGTAAAGCAGCATCAGTGAAGCAGTATCATTGAAACAGTATCAGTGAAACAGTATCAGTGAAACTGTATCTGTGGAGCAGTAGCAGTGAAACATTATCAGTGAAGCAGTATCAGTGAAACTGTATCAGTGAAACAGTATCAGTGAAGCAGTATCAGTGAAGCAGTATCAGTGAAGCAGTATCAGTGAAGCAATATCAGTGAAGCAATATGAGTGAAGCAATATCAGTGAAGCAGTATCAGTGAAACAGTATCAGTGAAGCCGTATCAGTGAAGCAGTATCCGTGAAGCAGTATCAGTGAAGCAGTATCAGTGCAGCAGTATCAGTGAAGCAGTATCAGTGAAGCAGTATCCGTGAAGCAGTATCACTGAAGCAGTATCACTGAAGCAGTATCAGTGAAGCAGTATCAGTGAAGTAGTATCAGTGAAGCAGGATCGGTGAAACAACATTAGTGAAGCAGCATCAGTGAAGCAGCATCAGTAAAGCAGCATCAGTGAAGCAGTATCATTGAAACAGTATCAGTGAAACAGTATCAGTGAAACTGTATCAGTGGAACAGTATCAGTGAAACATTATCAGTGAAGCAGTATCAGTGAAGCAGTATCAGTGAAGCAGTATCAGTGAAGCAATATCAGTGAAGCAATATCAGTGAAGCAGTATGAGTGAAGCAGTATCAGTGAAGCAGTATCAGTGAAGCAGTATCAGTGAAGCAGTATCAGTGAAGCAATATCAGTGAAGCAATATCAGTGAAGCAGTATGAGTGAAGCAGTATCAGTGAAGCAGTATCAGTGAAGCAGTATCAGTGAAGCAGTATCAGTGAAGCAATATCAGTGAAGCAATATCAGTGAAGCAGTATGAGTGAAGCAGTATCAGTGAAACAGTATCAGTGAAGCAGTATCAGTGAAGCAGTATCAGTGAAGCAGTATCAGTGAAGCAGTATCAGTGAAGCAGTATCAGTGAAGCAGTATCAGTGAAGCAGTATTCGTGAAGCGGTTTCATTGAAGCGGTATCAGTGAGGCGGTACCAGTGAAACGGCATCAGTGCAGCAGTATCAGTGAAGCAGTATCAGTGAGCAGTATCAGTAAAGCAGAAACAGTGAAGCAGTAACAGCAACGCAACAGTTGTTATATCTAACGGTATTGTAGGCAAAGTATTTTCCACTCAAACTCGGATATATTTATACTATATTACCAAAGTTTGATACAAGTTGTAGTAGTGCTTGAGCGTAATGGAAGCGAGAAAGGTTCAATTGACCTGTTGGGGTTGAAGTCCAGCTAACACTGACTGGACCTCCAGGTTTCTCTCCTCTCACTCCACACCAATACCACCTTACACTTACACATCACCTAAACACACGCGTATGCTCGACATTACGTCACTTCCGCCCCCGACATGGCCTAGGACGAGCTCATGCCATCGGAGTTGTTATGATCAGTCCCGAGTGTCTTCTTACATTTTCACATGTGATTGAACAACTTCCATTCAATCCAGTTTAGGTTGCTTGCTACTGGTCGGTTCTCTTATTAAAAATTACATTGTCGAATAATACTCACCAAGCGAAGCGACCTCCTTGACTGCGTAGGCCTAATCTACGAAGGTGTGCGCAAGCAAGCCTTCCCTAACAATTTTAATGCCAGTCAACAGTGAACACCACATCCACCCTCTTGTCACGCTCAACAACACTCCCACACCCCACAGTCCCAATACAACTATCCTTGGAGTAACTTATGATACGGGGATGACGTTCAAACCTGACACAAACAACATCAGCACATTAGCTAGACTGAACGTGTCCCGAGTACTTACCACAACCACCTACGGTCACTCCAAGGAATCGATTACAACACTACACAAACACTTCATTAAGCTCATCATTTCCTGCGCAAACACCGCCCTGTCCGCTGACCTCGCACCCACACACATTAACTCCCGAAAAATAATACAGAACACGGCCCTGCGCACCGCAACAAGTTGTACAAAGACCCCACCCATTTCCCACTTGCACGAGGAAACCTAGGTCTTCCCTCGCAAACATCATCTTGATATGATTGTGACTAATTTTTTTAACAAGATCGTTGACCCGGAACATCCCTGTCACAACCTACTCAACTCACGTCAAACCACACCTATGCAACATGCCGGCAACACCCTCATGCTCTCTCCGCACAGAGTCAACACGGTCCTACAGGGTCACACACCCGCGGCGGAAGTGGGGAAGTTGGTATTGCCCAGAAGTGGCATGGTCCAACTGTCACGGTTGAAGTGCGGGCACCACGCAGCCCTCCTATCATACCAGCATTGACTATAGATGTCCCAACTGATCTCTGTGTTCGATTCCGGGGTTTGCCTGATACGGTCGAGTACGTCATGACGTCGTGTCATCCGTCGCACCCGGCAAACTCGACCATAATATCACGTCGGTACGTGATCTGTGGGAACGTCCCCGAGACGGCATCAACATCTTCAGAGATGTAGGTAGGCATAATATAAATGTTTGCACCTACTGAAACCCTCCCAATATGCACATCCCGGTCGATGGGTGGCCGGACTACGGGCTGTGTGCCGTCTGTGGCTTCTCCATCGCAGGGGAGTTGGGGTTGAGCAACAACAAAAACAGCGAAAAACGTATTATTGGCGACAGTCACGTCCCGGAAGCCTCCTTTGTTACACATCACACTGACATGGGGATATGACAACAGTAGGGCAGCAACAGTGAAGCAGCAACAGTAAATCAGTGACATTAAATCTGTAATGGTAAAGCAGTAACAGTATAGCACTAACAGTAAAGCAGTTACAGAAGAGCAGCAACAGTAAAGCAGTAGCAGTAATGCAGTAACAGTAAGGCAGTGCCGGTCAAGTTGCAGCAACAGCTGGTAAGCGGTAACAGTGAAGCGGCAAACCATGCCATGCAGACCCATGTAGAGAGTATACAGTATATACTTGGTACCATCATCCAGCCTTTTCGTTAGTCAAAAGCCACTGCTAATAGTTTCAATTTTGCCAAATATTTCATACATTTCGATGTTATCGTCAACAGTGTCATTCATTGCACAGTTAATACAAATGCAGTAGTTAGTAGTTGGATCATAATTTACTCGACAATGAAGGATTAAGTTGAGATTAAGTGGGTCCGTCTCCACCGGTGCTCTGACGTCAGTCTTAGTGAGGTGAGGTGTCATAGCTTTTGCCTTGAATTGTCTTCACATCCCCACAGGGTTCCTGGGTGAGGTGGAACCCCCGTACACCCGGCGTATCCTCACCTCCCTCACCCACAGCGCATCCGCCAACCAGGGGGTGGAGCGGCAGGCGGTGCAGGGAGGCAGGGACAACGTGCCGGCGATACTGCTCATCCGAAACCCTGCTGAGTGAGTCGGAAGTGTTGACACTGGCTTTACAACGAGTAGGGTTACCCGGTGCTGGCAAGTTTGCAACGTACATCCGCCAGCTTAGTGCAGCTGCTTGGTGATGACGTCATTTGAAGGCGGGTATCAAGAAAGTCAGAACGACAGCGCCTGATGACGTATTGCAGGATGTGCGGCAGTATGCTCTAACGAAACTGCGTTGATTTACCTTATTCTGGGTAATCGCAATACTGCAGAGTCGAGGACGGTTAGGTAACCGAATGAACGAGATGATGGTTTAAATTTATACATTAAAACAAGTAATTGGACACTTATATTGCTTCCTAGTATAATATTGTGTTTAAATTATTTTTATTTTTCAAGCCTGTATGCGGTACCTACACAAAAATTTGGTTCATCCTACTAACCATTATCAGTTTTTTTGTCGTACGTTCAAGTCTGTAGCAGTGAACAAAATATGTGAGCCACAGTAAGAAGGTTAGTTTTCTTGCCTCTTGTTCAGTTTGGTTGACTCACAGACGGGAAAATATGTTGTCGTTTTGTCTACCAACGGAAATTTGGTAGAGTAGCCAACTGATGACGGCTGATCCAAGCATCTTTTGATAGATCAAAGAAGCCTTCACACCCAGCGACTCAGTCGAAAGGTCGGTCAATTTCAACCCTTTCTGTGATCCTGACCCTTTTGAACATCTCTTAGTCTTATTGGTGCTATCATGAGTATCCTGTCTTCCACAGTGCCATTGCCTCCCACTGGACAGCCAGGAACACTTCAGGCCCGGACTCAGTCTCTGAAGCGTCCCCCCTAGACACCTTCCACACCTCCGGTGAGGGTAAAAGGGGCATGATTGAGGTGTTTTGAAATGAACAGTTCTGTAACGATAGAGCTGTCAAGGCCCTGCTCATTTGGTTCATTGTGAAATGAAATATTTCCGCCAGGTAGCAAATTAACTGTGCCGCCATTTTTGAAGTGCTTCATTCTTGAATTTTTATGAAAGGGTGTCCATCGTAATAAGACCTCTTAATAGATACTGCTTATATTTATTCACAATAACTTGAGAAACTCTGTCAATATTTAATCCTTGACTTTTGTGTGTGAAACTCGAACAGTTTTTGACTTTTGCAGCATGTAAAAATTGAGTATCTATGAGGTCGATCTTCGAAGTGATTGGTTAGCAGATTTTTTTTGTGTTATTATTTATAAATTATTCATTTCAATTCGTTTCTGAACCACATCCATGTAAGATATACAGCAAGTATAAATTACATGATGTAGTTATTGAATATTCATCCCCAGGGGCTTAACATTAATCTTCAGGTTACGTTAGGTAAGTTGGGCCAGCAAAGACAACAATCTTCACCAGAACGCTCAAGCAGCGGGATTTGGATTTGTCCAAGTGTTTAGCGCCCTCTTGGGAGCGGACCAACATTTGTTCACTAATCGGTCCCTGATGGAATTATGTTACCGTACTCGGTCACAAGTTAGCTGCCTAGTGAAATAAAATGTTTCATCACAGCTACGAATAAGCGCAAGAGAAGATTGTCTTGATAAGGCAGCAGGTGCTGTAATCTAAAGCACTAGCAGCAGGTGCTATCATCTAGTGCACTGGCAGCAGGTGCTGTCATCTAAAGCACTGGCAGCAGGTGCTGTCATCTAGTGCACTGGCAGCAGGTGCTGTCATCTAAAGCACTGGCAGCAGGTGCTATCATCTAGTGCACTGGCAGCAGGTGCTGTCATCTAAAGCACTGGCAGCAGGTGCTGTCATCTAAGACACTGGCAGCAGGTGCTGTCATCTGAAGCACTGGCAGCAGGTGCTATCATCTAGTGCACTGGCAGCAGGTGCTGTCATCTAAAGCACTGGCAGCAGGTGCTATCATCTAGTGCACTGGCAGCAGGTGCTGTCATCTAAAGCACTGGCAGCAGGTGCTGTCATCTAAGACACTGGCAGCAGGTGCTGTCATCTGAAGCACTGGCAGCAGGTGCTATCATCTAGTGCACTGGCAGCAGGTGCTGTCATCTAAAGCACTGGCAGCAGGTGCTATCATCTAGTGCACTGGCAGCAGGTGCTGTCATCTAAAGCACTGGCAGCAGGTGCTGTCATCTAAGGCACTGGCAGCAGGTGCAGCCATCTAGTGCACTGGCAGCAGGTACGGCCATGTAGTGCACTGGCAGCAGGTGCAGCCATCTAGTGCACTGGCAGTAGTTAGAAGGGGCGCAAAAACGGCATTCTAGAGTCATTTTGGTGGGCGCAAACGACGGATTTTGTCCGAAATTTGCACATAACATTTCACCGGGGTAGGACGCGATGCATGCACCTTGACTCACCGAGCGTATGGGGGTGCGCGCAGAAACGGGGG
>SDVV010024894.1:0-12513 GCA_016164225.1 Gammarus roeselii
AAGACGGGAGATGGAGGCATTGACTTACATCGTTGCTCGCACGAAACACAGGGGCTTTGAATTTAGAGAGAGAAAAGACGGGAGATGGAGGCATTGACTTACATCGTTGCTCGCACGAAACACAGGGGCTTTGAATTTAGAGAGGGACAAAGACGGGAGATGGAGGCATTGACTTACATCGTTGCTCGCGCGAAACACAAGGGCTTTGAATGTGGAGAGAGACAAGACGGGAGATGGAGGCATTGACTTACATCGTTGCTCGCACGAAACACAGGTACATCACGGTTGAGAAAGGTGAAGACCGGAGATTGAGGCATAGACCTACTTCGCCGCTCCTAAGAAACTCAGGTACTTGGACTGTGGAGAACGACCTCGACAGGGATGAAGCCATGCATTCAATTTATTGCTCGTACGAAACACAAATACTTGGAAAGTGGAGAAAGTCGAGGACGGGAAACAACAGGCTTGGGTGGGAAACATGAGTGAAAGAATCTGTTTGGCATTTATTTTATGACTGTCAATCAAACCGACAGCCAAGCTACGAGTGCCAGAAACTTGTAACTGTCATTGATATTGATGAGGTATCAGCAAAGCAAATGTTAGTACATTGGAATGACTGTCGACTTAACTTGGTTTAATTCCTATCGACAATCTGTCTCCTGAATTCAAGGTGTACGGTTTTGTGCAAAAACTCAAAAGAGCATAGACGAACAGGAATGGATTTGCAAAGAGTAATTGGGCAAAGAATAAATTTGAAGTTTTCTCAAGTCACGACTCGTTTTTTAGTGAGCATTATTAGACAGAATGACAAAATATTTTCGTAAAAAGGTTACCTAATTGACTTATTAATTGACCATTACTTCCACAAATACGGTAGGTTTAAATTTTTTTCCGATTCCATGAGTTTATAACGAAAGTAATTACTACTGATTATTTTTCGTTCCGTTACAATGTTTTTTTTAACCGATTTGATGAGAATAATTCTGAATTGATGATAGAAATATAATGCTTGCTGTTGGGTTCTGCCGCATTTGCAGAAACTGTACATGAATTTTTCAGAACAACTGAGCACAGACCTTGGATATTGATATCATAATATACATTCTCTATTGCTTACATCTAATTCATAGTTCCTGAGTTTGCGATATAACATACATTGCAATTAAAATACCATTAACATCCCACGAAACAAGCAACTGAATACTTGTCTCAATTCCATTCGAGGAGGTTTGTTATTCAGCGAAGCTCTTGCATAAAAGAGTGGTTCAGGGGCCATGGAGTGCAGGCTGAGTGTGCCGTGTTAAAACATCAACGGACTCGTTGGTGCATTGGATAGCACGATCAAGTAAAACTGGCTATGACAACAAAAGTATCAAAGGAATGGCTGAAGCTCAACATTCTCCTCCAAACAGCATCGAACTGCATGTGTTGTGCACCGCAGATCCATCCATTGTACGATTATTGACGCTTCTTTAGGCCGAAACGTAACAAATAAATTATCCATCAGTGAAATCATTAAAACCCTAACCAGAATTATTGAAGGTCAATTGGACGACACGTCTTGATGGGAGCTGACAAATATGTCGAAAAATTGAAATCATTCTGTGATATGATGGGGAAATAACCAGCTTTAAATATATTCGGAGTAGTAAGTCTAAAGGAGGTGGATCGATGACTTTTCTGAAAGCAGCCCTAAGAGCTATTCGACGACTCCTGAGGAAAACAAATCTTGGTTAACATCAAACGCGTCATTTGATCGGACAAGTTGAATGGATATGTTTGAATTCAATAAGCACAAGCATGTCTTGACAATATATATTCGGACGTAAACAATCTCGGAGGGCTTGATTAGTAGAAGGGAATGTGCGTTCCGCGTCCGATGCGATGGTCTAAAAATCCTGATGATCAGCAGAGTATCCTAGAACTAGTGAGAGACGGGAGAGCACCTTGGCTGCCACCTCCCACACATAGCCTCCCAATCAAGGTAATTGGTATTATAAGCGAGTCAAAAGTTCTAATGTGAGGGTATCGTTGGATTACATCAGAGTTTGCAGTATTTACTCGATCACGCAAGTCACCTTCTCAGCCAATGATTGTTTTGTGTGTGTTCGTGTGATGTCATCAGTAGCAGTTTTTGCTATCAATAAGTAAGGCATTCAACTATAAATGTTTCCCAAAACAAAGATGATGGCAAGCACTAAATGACCCGACGAGAAGATCGGACTGCCTTTGATTCCTTTCTAAGTATTCACATAGAATGAACACTAGTTTTTCTATAGTAAAATTTATATTTTAAGAGTTGCAGTTCCCTACTAGTTAGGTTTAGTGAAATGGACGCATGAACTCATTTCATCGAGTCCTACAGGATTTCATTTTGTGAATAAAACTCTATGCAACACCACTAGGAGTGCTGTAAATGCCGACGAATCAACAACGACAACCATAAATTGAAATCACGTTCGAAATAATTTGCTGTTGATTAGAGTGAATCATGTGCGTAGATACAATTCGTATTTCTAATTATGTTTGAAAAGGAATACGGGTACTAGGAAATTCCTAGTCACATATTTTCCACCACATGTCTGATGAACAGGGGCCTATTCATATTTTCCACAGCTCGATAATGCTGATCCGGACCATCAATTTTTTTCTTCACCGATTCAGGACTACAATGGAGTACCCTGATATATTATTGGACACTGGAGATACAAAGAACAATAAAAGAGAAATGTTGATTTTATAACTGATGAATGGGAAGGTGATCGGAAAATAGAATTAGAGGCAAATGCGTACACATTTAACGTAGGTTCAGATTGTTTCCAACACCACATTAAGATGAGAACAAGTTTCCTAACAGAAAGGGCAAAAATGGATTTTCAATCAATGTATTTGCTAATGTGATGCTTTTCCTCCTTCATAAACTCATTCCGACGCAGATACAAATCCTGGGCCGAATCTCCTATTATTATTATTATTAAATCATTTAATTCCATCGTCAAGCAATGGGTTTTCAATACTTAGGTATAATACATCAAACTTAGTTTGTATATGCGCTATTTGAATTAGCGAAACGAGAGATAAAGTGAATTCGTGACAGCGCATCTGTCGGCGGCCGGTTTGTAGCTACATCATGTTTCAAAACATGATTCACGATATATGTTATTGAAATTCTTAAAAAAAACATGTGCATGAGTTTGATAAATCGAAAAATAATACATCGCAACTCATCTCTAGAATGCTGCTGGCTCGCCTTCATCGAACTGAATGGAATTCACAATATACCATCATACATGTACTCATACAAATACACATTCAAATGTGCACACGACTACCTACATATATGGATGACGAAAAGTGTAATACACATTCATATGTGCACACACCTGCCTACATACATGGAAGACACTCAGTTTAATACACATTCATATGTGCACACACCTACCTACTTATATGGATGACAATTAGTATAATACACTTTTCTATATGCTCTTACCTACCTACATACATGGATGAACAATCGGTATAATACACATTCATATGTGCACACACCCAACTAATTGTATGGATGACAATCGAAATAATAGACATTCATATGTGCACACACATACCTACATACATGGATGACAATTAGTATAGATATTAAATTATCATTAAAACCTTTACATCAATCATCTGGCAATGGGTTTTCATTTTTTCAAAATTGTACACATAAAACTTATTGTTGTGAACACTATTTGAATTAACGTAAACAAAAATTCAATTCGAAATTCGCCGCTGGATCTGATTTCATGTGACAGATTGTAAATTATAATATTATAATAAATGATCGACAGCCAACTTCTTATTTGAGGTAAGAATCAGGAATGCCTGGCACGAAATACATGGGGTGGGGCGATCACGAAATACATGGGGTCGGGAAAATTACGAAAGACATAGGATTGGGAAAACCGCCGTCACATGGGGCAATAAATCCTGAGAACATGGGGTGGGAAATCAAAATGCGCTAACATATTGCAAAGATAGTGTAAGATATGAATACTAAAGGGTTGAATAGGTGACATAAATTGTACATAAAATATATACATAGCACTGGATATACATATTTCATGACGAAATGCGCTGACATATTGTAAAGAAGGGTACAACACATTGTATGAAATAATGACGTGGTGAATAGACTACATAAGTTATTCATAAAATATATACATATCACTGAAATATATACACTTCATGACCGCTAGGAGATGATCCGATGATTGACGATCAGAATAATTCGATACAGGAGTACAGAAAACCGAATTAATATACTGCTGTTATAGAAGATGAAGCACAATTCTATCTTATGTGACAATGATTGTATCTTCAAAAATGATACGGTAAATGGTAGATATGATCAATAAGTTATATTCTCGTCGAGTTGGCCTCTGTCAATGCTAGGAGCTACCTATCGCTCTTCGAAAGTTCAATTTGAATTTGTCACTGCTCATCTCTAGGGGCCGCCGGTTCGGATTACATGGAGCGAAATATTATTTACAATAGTATCATCTATGCATATACAGAAATGTCTATTTAGACAAAAAAAAATCCGACTTCATAGCGTTGGAAAAAACAGTGACAGGCGGGGTTGAGAAAATCAAAGTACTGGGGGGCTGATAAACAACGAAATACTTGGGTGTGGAAAATAACAAGTACATGTGGTTGGGACATCAAAATGTGCTAACATATTGTAATGAGTTGACTACATTATTGTACGATGGCAAAGATATGGATGGAAACATGAATTATACGAAGGGTTGGGAAAATCGAAAAGCACTAACATATTGTAAGGATGGGTCTAAACCATTGTATTAATGATGAAGAGTTGAATAGGCGACATAAGTTATACACACACACACATAAAAAAATACGTCAAACAATTTAATATTGAATATACACACTTCAAGACCGCTAGGAAATGATTAACTGACTGACAATCAGAAATGATACAATGTTGAAGTACACAAGTTGGATGAATATACATCTGTTATAGGAAACAAAGCAAAATGTTAGCTTATAAGGCAATGATTGTACCATCAAAAATGGTACGGTAGTAGTTGGAAATAAATCAATGAATTATATTGAAATCGAGTAAGCCGTTGTCAAGTTAGACGCTGCCTATCGTTCCTCGAAAAAAATGAGTTTGTATTTTAATTATGCTAAAACGACTGGAACATTTAAAGCATAGAAATAGACAAAATGCTAGTTAACACTTATGGTAATTGGCAAAGACAATTGTGATCGCTAACAACATAGAAAACATATGTATCGTTTGAGTAAAAACGATTAGATGGTGTCTCAATGTTGAGTTATGGTGGTGGTCGTTCATGAACATAAATGCGTTTCCTTGATTGGTACTATGCATTTAGCTTGTGTTTGCTGGCAAAGTTACCGTTTTGAATTGATCGGTCAACAGATGTTCATTAAGCCTATTCTTGAAGGACTTGTTGAATTCAAGATTTTTGAGACTTGTTGGGAGGTTGTTCCAGGATTTTGGTCCAGTAATCGAAAAAGCTCGACAGGCAGTTTCTGTTTTCCTATGTTCAACGTGCAGAGTTTCATTATTGCTTGTGAATCGATTGTTCTTTTCACCTCGAGAATATATGTGCCTTTGGCTGCTGGGTGAATGTTTTTCTAGAAGATTTGCATGAATTCTGATCGACTCAAGGAGTGTCAGTTTGTTGTCTATATTGAGTCACTGTAATTTTTCGAGGAGAGGACTTACGTGGTCCCGTTTTCTTTGGTTCACATCGCATGTTATTTTTGCTGCAAAGTTTATACAACGTTGTACTTTCTCTCTTTAGGTTTTGGTGCATTTCCCCCAAATCGAAAGACAGTAGTTAATGTTAGAAAATATTAAAGCGTGGACAATCAGTAATCTTGATTTGAAATCCAATTATTTTTTTGCAGAGTTTTGGAACAGAAGTGTTCCATTCAGCTTGGAACACAGAGTAGTTACGTGGTGTTTGAAGGGAAGATTGGGATTAAACCATACTCCCAGACTTATAACTTTATCTTCAACAGGAATGTCAGATTTGCCTATCCTGATAAAGAAATTCATTGGAACTGCTTTTCTTTTTGAGTTTGAGCCGAACAAGATGCATCCTAGGAAAGAGGGTGGCCGAAAGTATGGTGCAGTTTTCATTTCTCGGATTCACTCACACACAAACAAAATTAGACTTTTTGCTCTATAAGATACGGCCTCGAGACTCCGCAAAACTATAAATATCGTTAACCCAGGCATATCGTTAACCCAGCCAAGCTAGTGGATTGGTCTGAACTTTAATATTGGTATTTCTGTGTTAAACACATCGGATCACAAAATCGATATTATGCTTAAATGATGGCAGACCAGCATATGACTGAAGTAGACCAACAACGAGATCTTGGAATAATTATCACCAAAGCTCTCAAGTCGAAAAATCCACTGGAAGCTAGCTTGAAGAAAGGCAATACAGTCCTTTCTTTTAATTCCAGAAACTTCCACTGGAAGTCCCTGAATATCGTGCTTCTGTTATATACATCACTCGTCAGGCCTCATATGGAATTTGCAGTACAATTTTGGTTCCCTCTCACCTAAGAAGGGACATCAACAATATGAAACTTGTTCAGCACTGAACAACAAAAAAATCCGGAACTGCGTAGTAAGACATTCAGTGAGGACTCGACGAACTTAAACTGATATCACTCGAAAGAACACGACACAAAGGACAGTTCATAGAAACCTTCAAATATCTAAAGCGATTTACATGAGCTATCTCTGAACACCTCTTTGACTGAGATTATAACCCAAGGAGCAGAAATAATGGAGAAAAACTGCAGCTAAAACTATTCAGAACATCAGTGGCCGAGATCATCTTTCCAATCAAGATACCAACAATTTATAACCGTTTACCACATGATGTGGTTAATAGTAATAACGTGAATACGCTTTAAAACCGCCTCGTAGAACATTGCGAGACTAATCCACCCCTTACTAAGAAAATGCGACGTCAGGACTATAGCGACAAGGTGTATACAACCTCCGTTGCAGCCTTCAGCATTCGGCAGCCTAAAAAACGATGGGCACCTCTTCTAGGCTGGGCTAGTTGTACTGCAAAATCAATTTTGAAATACTGCTAGAATGGACTCCTCGGCCCGTCCAATGCCTGCAACTGCTACTACTACGTGCTTTAAACAAACCAAGGAACCCTACCAAGATGCCCCGTGCCCTAAGAAAATACCCCGACGCTAGCGATAATCAATCAGTCGCTTCAGGAGGAGGAAGCTGCCGGCACGGTAGATGCGTTACAGGGCTCACAAGAAGACAACACCCAGGATGGTCGAGAGCCTGGTCCACAGGAGCCAGTTCAAGACCTTCCCCAATGGCGAAGTCTAAGACCGAGACACAACCTTCTACCTGTCTTCTTCTTTAACGCGCAGTCATATGCCCCTAAGTTCGACGAGCTGCGTGGACTGGCGACCCTGTACTCGTTTGATGTCACTGGCATTAACGAACCATGGCCCGATTTCCAGAGTAGGAACCTGGCAGCAGAGAAATGTTACCAGGCTACAAAATGTTTAGCGTGGACAAACCCACCACTAGTAAACGAGGAGGCGGGTCCATGCTGCACATTAATGAGATGCTGTTCCCATTTCTAAGAGCAGCGCCAGCCACAGTTTCTTGCAAGATACTCGATGCAGAAATCAAAGTTGCTCTTGCGACATGAAGCTGGCAGTGGCGACTTGAATCTCTTGTATATTGGCTGGATGAGCCTATCTTCACAGGCCCAGGCAATAAACTAACCGAGTTAATCGCCGAAAGTGACATGACCCAGAATGTTCGCGAACAGACCCGGAGAAACAACATTCTGGATCTAGTCACCTAAGGAGAGCTTGGTCGGCATCATCCTAGTTAACAACAAACTGGGAAGTGCCGACCACAACAGTGTGGAATTCAACATCAAAAGGCCCCGCCCAGCCCCTAGAGAGCCGTACGCCGTTCCAACTTTGCGCGAGCAGACTTTCAGTGGACGAGACAACAACTTAGTGCGCTCAATTCAATCGATAAACTCAGTGAAGGAACGGTGGACGCTTGCATCCGTATTCGCAATGCGAGAGTTCGCGAGCTACTGATGTATAAGCTTGTGGACAATAGATCCCGCTCCGAGGATCAGGCCCCTTCGGTGTAACGTCGAAGTTGCAAGGGCCTTAAATGCGCAACGAAGTAGGGACAACACCGAAGAGGTGGCAGAACTGCATCACCTGGCGTGCAGGAGAGTTACTACTCTTGTCCGATCCTCTAAGCCTACGCAAGAGAGAAACTTTGCGGATAACGCCATGTACATAGAACCCTGTGGATTTCCATCGCTATATCAACGAGTGTAGAATTGAAAGGGACTCAGTTGACCCGCTAATGGAAGATGATGGTGTCCTCAGGACGTCACCTGAGGACATGGTCAGTGTCCTGAATAGCTTATTTTGGTCAGTGTTCACAGTTGAGGGACCCGGCTACGAACGAGATACTGATTACGCTGGGAAAGTCACCCGCAACGTCATTTTGTACACGGGAGAGGAAGTTGTTGATCAACTTGATGGACTGAACATTTACATATCGATTGGTCCCGATGGACACCATCCAAGGGTTCTCGAGGAAACTTGAGAACAATTATCGGCGGGTTCCCTGGCCCACATCTTGAACTTATCGATGGCGAGTGCGCGGGGTTCCCGAAAACTGGAGAGTTGCTTATGACACGGCAATCTTCAAGAAAGGGGACCGACAATCGACCAGCAACTATTGACCGATCAGCTTGACGTCGATCATGTCCAAAACCATCGAACGGTTGAAACGAGATCATATCGTCGATCATCTGGAAGACAGCAGACTGATTCATGACACTCAACTAGGCTTCCGCCGCGAGAGGAGCTGCCTGACGAATCGGCTGGACTTTTTCAACGAGGGGATCAACGTGTACGGCCGCCGCAAGGCCGTGGATGTCATCTACCTAGACTTCCCAAGAGCCTTCGACAAACTGACGCACAGGTGACTGTTACACAAAGTCACTGAGCTCGATATCGGTGGCAACGTACTTCACTGGCTGGGCTCGAGGCCAACAGGGGACAAGTAAAGAATCTGCATCAGCCAGGATATGTCCGAGTGGGCCTCTTTTATCTCTGGGGTGCCTCGGGGCAGCGTCGTGAGTTCTTCAATCTTCCTCATATATGTAAACGACATGACTGCTGGGCTTCTGACCAAGGTATCGAAATTCGCTGACGACACGAAGCTCTGCCTTGCAGCGCGGAAGGAGGGAGACAGAGTTGAGATTCAACAATATCTTAAAAAACACATCCAATGATCGGAAGCGTGGCAGATGCCCTTCATTATTGAAGGGCATCTGCCACAGCCTATCCTACAAGGCATCAAGCTCCTACAGCCTATCCTACAAGGATAGGCTGTATGAGCTTGGCCTCATCACCCTCGAACATCAAAGACTGAGGGGCCAGCTCATTGAAAGCTTCAACTGCCTGAAATGATTTAATAACGGCGACCCTGTCAGTCTCTTCGACAGGGACCACAACATTCGTACCCGAAACAACGGGGCGAAACATAGGGAAAAACGTTTCTCTACGGCTAGAGCGCAACACTTTTTCCTGATCGCAATCTCGTGGATTTGGAATAACTTGCCAGCTGCGGTAGTTGGCTATGAATCCGTGAATGCGTTCAAAAACGCGCTCGACAAACACTGGGATACGTGAATTGTTTAACGTAAGATTGACTCGGCTTACCCAGGGGCTGTCGAGATTATTATTATTATAGGGAAGGAGCTCGACACGGCTCTCTTCACCATTCAAGTTGATGTTACTATAACTGTATCATTAGTAACAATAATCGCATTGGCGATAGATATAGTAGTTGTTGATTATAACAGATAATTTTATTAAAGGTTACAATATAATGATTGTTTTAGCTCACCAACTCAAGCGACCAAAAGCAGTACAGGCAGACTGATAATATTTGCATCTCGGTACGATTATTCCTACCGGGATATACCGGGTGAGAGTGGAAACGGAGTCACATCCACCCCTAAACACACGTTGGAGCCACCGGTACCGGTATGATCCCGTAACGGATACTCGCGATTCCCCGAGGCCATCTGCTGTCCTAAGCCTGTCCAAAGCCTTAAATGCAACCACAACACGGTTGATTTTACTTTCATTGACAATTTTTATTACTCATGTTCCCTGCTGAACAGTTTTTTGATGCATCTTCATGTTTCAATGCTTTCAAATGAGTGGATACGAGTAGTTGTTGTGATATTTTGACTTGATTGACGTCAGTCTAACCGATTATTCCAAAATTGTTTATTGCTCCCTGCAAGTGCTAGTACAGAAAAGGTTTACGTTAATTCGCATTTATTCAAGAATAATAAATGAGTGTCCAGGTACAAAAAGTTACATGAATCATTTTGCAGTCCATCGCACAAAATCACTACCGCTGCTTTGAAAATGTTTCGAGATGATAAATTGTCCAGTACATGAATCATGTGGTCAAATCCAAAAAGAGCGTCACAAAGAGTGAGCCATCTAAAATGACAAACAAGGATGATATTGAGCTATAGGAACACTAACGTGCGACATCCGATTGTGATGCAAGGTCAAGCAAATCTATTTTTAATTCATGCAATAGGAGAATCGAGCAATTTTTTTTTTCAAATTTGCGGTTTAGAAAATCTATGAAGTTTTGGTTTTGCTTGATATAGGAATTAGGATCTTATATTGATTCAAGCCGTCACTGGTATGGAATACATTCAAAATCACAGAATTACAAGTAGTTTGGTATCGAAACATAATGACTATGATTTGTATGTCCATGCAGGTATGTTTGAGTAATGAGAAAAAAACAATCCGACTTATGTTGATACAAACAATACTGACATTGTAGCAATCATTAAGTCGGACATTATTCATATAAATAAAGAGAACATCAAACATCAAAATAAATGTTTAGATCACAAGTTTTTCAATATACTAAATTTGGATTCCAATGTTCGTATTGGTTTACATGATCCGAGTAAGGAAATGAAATATTAATGTGACCGTGCCTTTAAACTTATACCGATTTTCATTTTATCACATAACTCGTCTCACCGGTCGACAATCTAGCCCGACCTGCAATTTAATCAAGGCCAATCGTTACGCCTGTGGGTAAATCAAAATTAACAAATTAACAAAAACTTGATCAAAGAGAAACATTTCTTTCATATAAAAACATTTTCTTTCTCAGTACTTTACAGTCGTAACTGCCATTTTTCGTCTCATTTAGAACCCATGTAGGGCACCGCTTGGAAACCTTCGAAGCAGCTGCTAAGCCAACTCGTTTTGGAAGATTGGAACCGACACCAAATGGAATCCACGTGCGATGTTTGCGACTCATGAAAGCGGATGTTCGTTGGAACGGTTGGAAGGAAAACATTTCTACGAGAATGAAAGACGTTGCTTATTGGCCCTGGCAGAAACTGGTTGGTGAAGTGCTCCTTGGGAGTGCCTCACTCAACCTATAAGCCAGGCCCGATTTCTTGGAAGCTCAGATGCCAATACGCAGATGAGCCTTTGCAGGAGGTTCTTATGATGAGCTTCATCAGGGTTCATTAAATCTGTGTACATTAAGAAAAATGTCACATCAATTCAATCGACGCCTGTGACACAATGTCTTATGTAGGTGAGGGCTCATAAACCGTCAGATCGATTTTTATTGCTAAGACTCCTAATTATGGCATGTATCTTAGAATTTTTTGTTGAATGTGCCGTTGAAGTTGAATAGAATCTCGTAAAATGAACAGTTCTTTCCTCAATTTGTAAAATACCCTAATTGCCCATCCTCAGGCGCTAAGCGGAATAATTATTTCCCACAATAGGGTCAATCCACCATTGTCTTCCACATAACGCAGACACTCGCGGCCATCTAATTTCGTAATAAATGAAGAGCTGATATGCCTATGCAAAGTATTATCTTTCTGTTGGCAGCTACACTGCAACCAGCTTGCTATTTAAAGCGAAGACCTCTCAAGTATGCTAGTATCCAAGTATGGTAGTCAAAGGTTTGGAATTATTTTAACTATCTCTCATCGGTCCTTCTCTCACTGCTTTTTCTTCACATCTTCGAAAGGCGGCCGTGGAGTGAGGTTGTGTGGCTAGTCTCCTCCTCTGCTTGATATAAATAGAAGAAGTGAATACTTTCAAACAGTGTATGCGTTTAAATTTGTTGTTAGGCCTCTGTCCGGCTCTACCCTCTATAGTCGTGAAGCGAGGTAGCAGTGAAAGGTTCGAACAGACCTTCTGTGTTTCGTGCCTCACTAAGACAACACTTCAAGCCTTACCCCCATTCTCCAAATTCGCCCCATCCCCTCCTTCGGACCCTTAACGATGACAGTAAATGCAGTCTCACGCCGTAGTCATGACCAAGTCAGGGAAACAATCCAAAGGCAATATGAATGCTCA
>SDVV010024895.1:0-12513 GCA_016164225.1 Gammarus roeselii
GACTAGTTGATATTTAATTGTGCGAGTAACTTGGTTGCAGATTTAATTTTGATCGTGGCTTCCAATGCCAAGATAATTGGTCGCTTGATCAAGCTCTACGGCTGATCTTACTTGGAATTGGGTCTATCGCGGCAGTCGACTTTCTTGCTGGTATGATTTAATAAAATTAGGCTATAAAGTTCCAAAAGGGCCAACGCTTGGGCTCCCGTGGAGACTTTGATCTAATCGATTATTTTTCCAGCGTGAAAATGATCACAGACGGAAGCCGAAGGAAGTTGGCCCCGACCAAACAATTGCTACGGGAATTCGTCGTGAATACGCCTGAAACTGAGGGACGAGCTGAAGTCGGTATCGATGCAGAAATTTGCGTTCCTTCGGGTCCTGGTGAGCGTAATGGTAGGAGAGGTCTAGTTAATGCTCTGATATTTGTAAGGGCAGAGAAGTCTTGGTGTGGTTCTAATCTAAAATCTTGGAGCAGAGGTCGGTTCTACTATCTGCCTCATTTCTCTAGTGAAACGACTTGATCCTGATAAGATTTCACGTGATCGGAGACGGCAACACTTTTTTCAATTCTACTAAGCAAGTTTGTATAGTGGCTAATAGTTTGATATATAAGGAACCGGTTTTCAAATCACAAACTGATATTTTCTATGCTCCTGATTGAACGAATATTAGTAGGAATTTTATTTTAAACTTATTGCATATGACTAGACTGGTACGAAAAAGCATATCTAATGTGGCACTTGGATAAATCAGTACAGATTATTATGAACGGTAGCTCAGAAGTTGGCAATTGAACAAATGTTAATGTTTCCGGTATTAGAACTTTATTTTACTTGCTCCCGTTACAGGTGAGCTATTGGCAGAGTACGAGGGCTTCGAGAGCACATGCTGCAGCAAAAGCGACGCCTGCGGTGTGCCTGCTGTTGGCAACATTATTGGCAAGAAACTGACGATGCACGCTCTGCCTTGGGAGGTGAATCGTACATTCGTTGTCCAAAAAGTCTAGGAGGAATCTTGAGCCCCCTTTGCCTGGAATCTGTTACTGATGCCGTTTATGGTCCTGTCTTAATATTTCTTGTGATTCTACAGGCATTGCTTGTCCAAACTAAATAGACTGGCTGATAATGCTACATTCGAAGTCGATTGCTGCGGCTGCTTGTTGGTCTGTTGAGTATATTGGTACTGATGCCGCCTGACGGGGGAGATGCAAAGCGTAGTCCGTGGTTCCGGTGGATTTCTTTATTTGCAATGGCTAGTGAGCTTGATCATTTGACTACATTGAAGTTGTCGTTGGAAGCGCTAGTAGCTTGAATCAACAACTCTTCACTGAGTTGAAGGCTTTGGAGTCACTCTAAGCTAATTTTATGGTTCTGTAAACTGGTACTTCTGAGCTTGGACATTGCTAGCTATGGTGCCCTCAATGATTGAGGGAAGCAGCGCTAAAATCGCGCCCGCAGATTTTGAATGGAATTCGGTTCACGAATTTGGGACTCGGAGTATTTAACGCCTTGGGTTTTCCATTGATTTGCTTGTTTACCTGGCTCCATTCAAGATTGAAGTTGAACAAAGGCAAGGGTGGCAGGGAATGGTTTTCAGCTTGAACGTGGGCGGGAAATGCATGTTCGGCCAGAGTTCATTCTACAGGGTTTCCGATTGTAGAGGAACAAGCTTGTCAAGCCGGGAAGGGAATAGACTATTTTATCTTGACTACTTTAAAGCTAGTGACTGGCTCCAATGAATTTGCTCTCGATGTTTTATGACTGTAAACATCTTGGTTAATGCACAAAATATAAAAAGTTGGAAGCCCAGTAGGTGTCACTTTATATGGTAAACACTGATCGTGTAGACCACATGGTGGGTGCGTTGGTCTACATGCCACGGTGATAAATTCGAAGTTATTAAACCTTGATCCTTATGAGTTCTCGACTACTTGGACAGACTCTTGATGATAATTTTTGGGGGGCACAAACTGAAGAAGTTTTCGCCAATATGAGGAGCTGTTGGCACGAGTTCTAAGGGATGAGGGATGCAAAAGCTGTATATGAAAGTTTCTGAAATAGGGTGCACCAATTAGAAAACTTGGATGCCATTAAAACGTTGTGCTGCGCCGTCTTTTTTTACGCACTAAAACTCATTTTGTGATTTGCAGTTGGTCAATGATATGTAATTAATAATTTCTAACAATTAGAAGAAAATTCTCAGCAATCACACCGGCCTGCATGAACTTCGCATTGGGACTTCGCAGGAACATATAAGCAAATAACGAATATAAAATCAGCAATCTCATTTTGACACTTTGAATTTATTTTTGAGTTAGAATAATAGACATAATTTCATCAGGCTCGCCTGTATTGTCTGGAGAACAGCCTAATTGCAGAGATTTAGAAGCATCTAAAAATTTAGAAAGAATGCCCTGGAGTTGATGGATGATTATCCATTTTATGTATCGTGAACACTATTTCAGTATTTGATAATTTATTTCTTGTTTTTTTCATGGGGATTAATTTTGTATTAGTTTTGAAATTTACACAGCGTTGGACGCCCGTAGGGGCCCTGGGTGGATTCGTGCGGCGATTTAGCGTTGTGGGCCCAGGTTGAGAGCGAAGGAAACTACCAATCTTCGTTAAACCTACTCTGAATCTATTTAATCTATTCTGAATCTACGCTGCACCTACTTTGCCACTCTTCAATTGCCTTACGGGGGAGTCTGCATGAACTTAGCTTTGGAACACCGGTGTATAAAGGTAGCAACTACAACTACTACTTTGAAAAAAATGCTGTGAAAAATACGCGTATTGACCATTTTTGTGCTGAGCAGGCGGTACTTACTGTACGCGGATCTCCAGCTTCAGAAACTGCGGAGACTTGGTGTTCAGGATCATTGATTTCTAGCGAATGGATGCTGACAACAGCTTCCTGCTTCATAAGAAACGGGTGAGGGTGGGTGAGGAATAAAAGCAATGGAGAATAAAAAGGTTGATAATTCATTGAAATTTATTGATGTTTGGTTCCTACAATTGACATTCCATGGAAAAATTCATTTGTTTGGTGCTAACACTTTTCACTACATTTCTTCTAGCCTTCTTGTCGGCGACGACACAGACTACGTGCCAGAAGTGATCGTGTCATTCGGGTTGAAGAATGATTCTCTCCCTGTTGAAACTCACGCTGTGGCGGAAGTGCATGTCTTCCCCACGGTCACAGAGACTCATGAAATCGCGCTTGTAAGGTAAACTCTTGATCAGCATTAGTGTTAGACTAGTCCTATAATTCCACACTTAACTGAATGAGCAAAATTTGTATCTGAAACCGGCGCATTCATAGCGCTATAGTTCGTAATGCTCCCGGCTGTCCGTACCAATCAAAATTTGAAAGTTTATTCATTGGACTTCAGTTCTTCAAGCGATGGAACAATACAATTGGTACAACTCGCGACAACTTCAACATCGCTCATGAAAAAATGTACTGATCCAATCCGGCGCATTGGTATAAGTTAGTTTCATAAATATCGAATGTCGAGCTAAAACTCCTACCAGATGGAGAGAGTTGTTGTAAGAAGAATGTATCTGTTGAAACTGTTTGCATGATCTCTGCACTTCCTGGACTTGGACCCCTTTGTTTTATCTCGGCAGAAACTTGATATTTTTCCACTGGGGCTGATTTGATTGCCCTGTATTATGAAAATTATGTCTGAGCAGAGGGGAGAGGTGGAATTTTATTTAGCAGCCCTGATGCTTCCGGGTAGCCATGTTAGTGTATATATATAAATGTCTATCTTTTTGAGAAGTGATTTAGAACCAGTTTCAGAAACTTATTTAGTTGAATTAATCAAACTACTCGTTAATTTTCATTGTTCGGGCGCGTTTCTGCTTTAGATGAATAATTCAGACCTGATCTGCCCCTTTTAGGTTGCGGGAGCCCAGTTCTAGGATGCCAGTTTGCTTGCCCGCCTACATGAAGCCAAATCCATCCCGAAACTTGATCAACCGCGAGGCGTTGGTCTTCGGCTGGGTTGTGGGCGGTAAGCAGACTCCGGAACGGTCATCGAGAGATGCGACCATTAGGGCACTACTGCTTTTATTAATTTCAGACTTGTCCTGTGGACATTGAGTCATTATCACAGTGCTGGAATCAGTTTGTTGGGCAATCTTCGCTGTCTCTGTCCAACTATTGCGACCTTGAGATAACTCACGCACGAACTCTGGTAGAGATCACCTTTGATCTGACGAAAAAAAAATCTACCTCCACTGAGCTTGAAAATATTAGCTGGAAGGTTTGTTTAAATCTTAACGGTGAATTCTGACTCATCGATAAAATAATCCAATCTCGTAATTATGGCTCCGACATTTAACTGTATTGGTGCAACACAGATCAAATGTTCAGAGAAGACTGGGGTTGCCTCTGGACTCTATGCATAATCTGTATTAAGAAAGTGGCATGGACACTAAGCTTATCCTCATGTTCGACGATAAGAGTGTAGAATTCGGTTATTTTTGTAGCCATTTTCTACAAGCTTCCAAAACACTTCGATAATTCACTACGGATTATCTTTCCTTACTTCCATAGTGTTTTTTTAGTAGGATTTGATGGTCGTACAGCGGAGCTTGCGTAATCCTCAGCGATAAATAGATAGTCTTGTCAGATGTTAGTGTCCGCTACTCGCCCGATTGAGGTCGGTAATGTTAGTTCACGAGGACTAGTCGATAATCCAATTGTCCAGAGAGTCTGAGTTCGTTGATGTATCCAGCGTTTCGAGAGCATTGGAATTCGCATAAATAACAGAGTAACTGATCAAAACTGAACCTTTACCTTCTCGAGGGTTCGCTCCAGTCAAACTAAAATTCGATTCTCTGAGAACCAGGAATTTGTTTTAACGCTCCCGTGTCTAATAATAACTGCCCACTACTCGTGCGTATGGAAAGTTTATCTGGTATGCATTTGTAGCCTTCACTTGGAAATTTCCCTTTTCCAATTGCCACGTTATACCGAGAATCTCCTTCACAGCACAGGCTACCGCACGACGGGGGAGTCCCCATTAACTTCGCATTGGGACTCCGGTGGAACATGGAAGCAAATACAAATAGAGCACATGGCACCGGTTGGTTCAGTTTGTGTTGGCACCTTTAACCGCACCTTTGCTTGCATTGTTTGTGATGCTTAAAATTTAGTGTAGCTTGAAATCGGGAAAGCCTGTCAGGAGACCTACAATGTGAGCTCCCTGGCGCGAACCAGGGAGCGATGGGGAGTAGAAAGAAACTCCATTTAGGAGGGACCGGCATCCCCTCCAGAGAGATGACTGGTGGGTGAATGATTTGTTTAGAAGATTATTTTAACTTTATTGTACTATTTAATTTTTTTTCATTTCGTGAGCTATATCTCTGCCTTCATGTCTAGTTAGACGCCCGCAAGGGCTTCCACGATGAAGTGTGGAAGCGGCTACTGCTCCAACTATAAATCTACCCTGTATCTACGGTTAACCTACTCTGTATCTACGTTGCACTTTGTCTCTCTTCAATTGCTCGACATGGGAGTCTACATTAACTTCGCGTTGCGACTACTGTGGAAAACTGAAGCAACTACTACTCTGTATTCTCCAAAAAGCTGCACGCACTCTAATTGGCTATCTCCATTGCATGAAGTGACCACCTCTCCTAATATTATAATTTCAGACATTCTGAGTTCTCATCCAGCTGTAAACTCTGTACTCTGATCACCCTACCCCTAAAAAATTGCAACTTAACCTATTCACTGTCTGAGATGGGCCAAGCGGTCGAGGTCAGCTGGATCCCTGGACACGTGGGAATAAGAGGGAACTAGCGCACAGATTCTCTGATAAGGGCGTCTACCCAGCAGGAACAAATCATATTTATTAGACTGGATCCCAGTCATCGACTCGCGTATAACAGCGCGATACAACTACTCATAGCAGCCGATTGGACACGAGATGCTTGCAGTTGAACAATCCGTGTGAGTGGGACGCCAGGTTTTCAGATAAGACTGTTCATTAACTGTCGATGCACGGGAAACACGGGGATAACCCACAATCACCTAATGGACGTATACATTGGACCGTACGCACCACCATGCCCCTATTGCTACTTAGAGGCAATCTACGTGAAACGCTTACTTATGGATAGTGATGCACTCGCAGCCGCCCGACCTGTCTTCTTGAGCCCTCCTACCGCCCATCCGGGGGAGTCTGCATTAACTTCGCGCGTTGTGACTCCGGTGGAACATGGAAGCGTATAACATTGAGCCCCCCCCTTGCAACCTACAACGTCTGCTCACAGAAATCGGAACACCGAAAAATTGAGCGCTTTTAGTCGTATGAAAGTAACTTGGCTTGAATCGTCTCTGATCCTGAACTCTCTCCTCCCTGCGTATCGAGTGTTGACTTTCACTTAACTTCGTGCACGAGACTGCAGAATCATCTGATCATAGTGCCCAACGGGGCAGCACTTGTGAGATGACGTTAGAGCTCCGGCGGAAAAAGAATAAACTACTACACTATGCACTAGTATTTTCTATTGCTATAAGCTGCCTGAACAGAGTTATCAGACACCCATGCCAGCATTTAGTTTCAAATTCAGCTGCGTTGAATGGATATTTTCTGGTAATTTCCTGTAATAGTTGAAGGAACGACAACTCAAGGTCTCTGTATTTTTACCGTATGTTGTGTACTCTAGTTCTTGATAAAATTGGTTCTGTAGTCATTTTGGTAGACTGTATCAATGTTTAATGGTATTTTCATGTACTCTACCCAATAACTGTACAGATGGAAACCCATACATGAGTGCGAAGAAACAGAAGGTCATCAGCAGCGACAAATGCAGCGTGCAACTTGGAAGGAGGCTTCCTCCTCACATGATCTGCTCCGTGGATACTCCTGATAACAGACCATGCCTGGTAAGTGGTCAATGTTGGGTAATAAGTCTATCGATTCTAGCGAGGCGAGTAGCGGAGCGTCAAAAGGGTTGCGTGGACTAGCTACAGATTGAATCTTTAGATTACTTATGCTGGGGTGAAATAGCTGAATGTTGAAGTTTAATCCTGGAGATGTTCCGGTAACTCTGGTGAAGAGAGATCAGGGATGGTAGACTTTCCAAGAGTTGATGAGATAGAGTTTTGGAATCTGGCAAGAGTAGTTTGTTACTAGTTATGTGCCTCAGATTGTGGTTGATAGTAAACACAATCGATAAGCCGCCCTACGGGGGAGTCTGCATCAACCTCGCGTAGGGACTCCGGTGGAACATGGAAGCTACTACTACAATCGATAATTTTTGTTGTTGAAAATATTGGATCAGTGGTTATGAAGAGGCACCATAGTTTTCATAGGGGATATACTGTAAACCGCACTACGGGGGAGTCGGCTCAACTTCGCGTTAGGGCTCCGGTGGAACATATAAGCTACTACTACTGCAAACCGTACTCGAAGGCGGTGAACGTAGAATTTGGTTTGCGATCAGAGCAGTCGACTTAGAAACTGTACCTAATCTCATTTGAACGGGTTAATGTTTCGGGAGGGAAGGAGGGAAGGAGGGAAGGAGGGAAGGAGGGAGGGAGGGAGGGAGGAAGTGTTGTAGTTCTTCCAATTTTACATCGAACTGTTGAATATTTTCCTCCTACAGACAGTTATAAATGACACGAGAGATCTGATCGTTGACACTAATTGTAGATTGCCAACATGGTGCGAGTGACATTATGAGCAATTTCCAACACCCGGTCTAAGATTAGGTTAAATGTCTAGAGGTAATATGGAGGACGCTTAAAATGTCTTTTATTTCGGTTTTGGAGCCTAATTTAACCGGTATTCTAATTGGTGGTAAAGATAAAATTAAGAAGGTGAAATTATCTGGATCAGATTGACATGATGCATTTAGTTGGCAATACAGTTCTAGTCTTGATATCGCATGTGAGTTGAACATGTTTTGACATAATGAGACCTCGAAAGTTACCAATACAACAAGGTTTAAGCGTAAATTCTGATCGGTAGACATCCGATAGTTATTACATATGAGGTGGGACGAAGTTTTACCTACTCTTAATCTGCGCGTCACCTACTGTACTGCACAACTTTTCGACCGCCCTACGGGGGAGTCTGCATTAACTTTGCGTTGGGACTCCGGTGGAACATAAAAGCAAATAATAAATAATGAGGTGGGATATTTATTAGTATGTTGACCAGATTTTCTGTTCGCAGGCTGATGGAGACCTGCTGACTGTCTCCAACAATCGCTTCTTCCTGTCTGGTCTAACCTGGCCGCGCCTGGAGTGCGCCGACGATCTCAGGCCCCACACGTCTGTGGCTTATTTCATGAACTGGATAACTAGCGTCACCGGCATTGTTATGCCCATCCCAGTAGTGAAATAAATGAACTATCTTCTCTGTAGTTTTACGTGAATCTCTAAGTTTTCATCAATAAAGTTTTTTGTTGAAAATGTTGGCTGTGTTTTTTTAGTATTCTTCAGAAAACTGTTCCCGTGGCATTTGAGGTGGATGGACGATAATCAATTTTATAGATCGGTTACACTTCATTTCAGTATTCTATTTACATATTTCGTGGGCTCTTTTCATGTGCCCTTTTTTCATGGTGATAAATTTTGGATTAGTTGATGAATTGTGTATCGTTGAACGCCCACAGGGGCCCCAAGGTTTGAAAGTGTAGGAAGACAACAGGCCTTTTGGTCTAAACTTAGTCTCTTTTTGATAGAGAAGAATATCAAATTTGTTCCCGTACCAAATGCTAACAGAGTACCCCCTATATAGTATAGGCTGATCCCTAGTTTGTGCTGGGACATTGAACCGCACGTTTGCTTGCATTGCTTTTAGTTTTAAATTAACATATGCCATACTCTGTAAAGCCGGTCGAGAGTCCTCTAAAGTTAACGGGAATATGTGCGTAGCGCTCCCGTGCCAAATTATTACTGAGAACTCAAGATATAGAACAGATTGGTCCCTAGTTAGTGATGGGACCTTGAACCGCACGTTTGCTTTGACTAAATATGTGTGGTCTCTTAACATCTACTGTAGAATCGCTATAGCTAGCTAATAGACCAGCATGAGTGAGCCCCTAGGCCCCTGGCGCGAACCAGGGTGCCGATGGGGAGTCTGAAAAGATTCCATTTGGGATGAATCGGCTTCCCGGGAAATTGTTCCCGTACCATATACTAACTGATCTTTTCAAAGAACCCTCTAAATAGTACAGGCTAGTCCCTAGTTTGTGCTGGGACCTTAAACCGCACGTTTGCTTGAATTATCTATATTAATCTAAATTAGAGTAAACTCGGTAAAGCCGGTCAAGAGGCCTCTAAAGTCAACTCCCTGGCCCCTGGCGCGAACCAGGGCCCGATGGGGAGTCTGAAGAAACTCCATTCGGGAGGGACCAGCATCCCCTCCAGAACACCGGAGACCAAGACTCCATCTGCCAAGATGACCAGCACCACCTCGGAGGACGACGACCGGAGAGACGGCCGCATCGACGAGTTGACCAAGAACGTCCAGGAAATACTAAACCTGCTGAGCCAAGCGACCGGCTTCTGAACAGAAAGCAGAAGTCCTCGCCGCAGAACCAAGCACAATTGACGATCGTCTAACGAGACTCTAGGGTCATGTCAAGACTATTTTCCTCCATATCCACGAACTAATAAAAAGCAAACCAAGTAAAGTACCCGCAACTTGTACAAGTACCTCCACTTCTACATCAGACGACAACTTCGACAACTCTTCACCTCGCCAAAATCCCAACAGAGCTCCAAGAAATGCAAGAAGGAGGCAATACACGCCATGCAATGAACCCAACTTGTTCAATAATAGTCCTACCTTTCCAGAACACCTAAGGATCAAGTTCGACGCCAACGACAGACCGGACATTTGTCCATACACTCTGCGGAAACAGCTAGGCTCTTTCCCTGGCCGCCCAGTCGTGAGCATCGCCACCAGCGGCGACGAATGCTTTGCAATCAGAGTAGTCACAAAACTTCAAAGTGACACAATTCTCTCCAGAAACAGACTCTGTGGAAAGCCATGCAAAATAGAGTCACACCCGACTTTCTCTAAAAGTTCAGGTCTGATCTACGTTGAGGATATCCCGAAGGAGGAAATCGAAGAGTACATCACTGGACTCGTCCAATACGAGGACTGCGTTGTCGAAGCAAAAGTTGCACCGAAGATCACACCACGAAGAGAGACTACCACAACCCTAATACTAAAATTCAACTGCCCCACTCCACCATAATATCTGGACATTCCTTTCTGCGCCACCAAAACCAGGGTTACACCATTTTAGAGACGTCCGATGCGAGGTTATAAATGCCAGAAATATGGACACACTAGAGGAAACTGTAACGGTAAGCAAAGATGCTCATACTGCTCCCAGGACGACCATGACAAACTGGAAGACCCCCAGTCTTGCCAATCCGAAGTACAGCACTGCTTTTATTGTAAAAGAGACGGACACCCCACAGGACCCAGAGACTGCCCAAAGGAGGAAAGGGAGAGAGCGATCCTCCAATACCAGATAGATCACGGGGTCGGGCGACGAGAGGCAGTAGTCTCGATGCGCTCTTCCCAAAATAACCCTCCTTCCAAGGAGAGAAGATCGGCACAGTTTCCCACCCACTTCCTCATAACGTTTGAAGAAAGTGGTGCAAGCAAAGTTTCTCGTTCAGCCAACCCATTTATAATGATGAAGTTACTCACTGAACAACTAGGAGGAAAACCGAAAGAAATACAACGACAGGGGCAGAAATACCTGGCCTACGTCACAGAACGTGAGCAAAGTAACGCTATACAAAAGATTACTCACATCAATAAATTTTAAGTTACAGTTGAAACGCATCCGTCCTTCAAAGAGACCCAACGGATTATATACACCTCCCGTTACACGCCTACAACAGACCTTAGTGCTTTCGCTGAAGGTCTAGCTGAAGACTACGGAGTTACCGAAGTTCGTCAAGCAACATGGATAAAATCACTTAACGCAAATTCTACTGCATTCCAAATTACCTTTCCGGGACACTACGCACCAGAATTCATAGTAATCCCGGGTGAACAAGGAAGAACTTGAACCTACCCAGTAGAAACATGGCCCCCAATGTGCAAAAAATGCCTAGAATACGGCCACGTCATTGCAAACTGTCAGCCACACTCTCCCCAACGTTGCATGAAATGCGCTGGCGAGCACGACAGGAAAGACTGCACAGTCCGCCAACCTAAATGCTACCACTGCTCATGCATTCACGAGGCAGGCGACCGCGACTGCCCAGTACATATGGATCAAAAAGAGATAACAATCACACAAAACGAACGCCGAGTCACACTGAAGCAAGCTATCCAAATCTGGAAAGACGAAAACCCAAACCGTTTCAATTACGCCGCAGCAGTAAAATCAACAAGCCAACCAAGCTCCCCCGACGATATCCACACAACAGAACAACATCGTATAAAGACTTCAACACTCCTATCTACCTGCAGTGCTTCCTCACCCAGCCCTGCGACCGGCTCCGCACCAGAGACGCACAGTTCTAGAAATGGTTTATGCAAAGACCTGGAGGACAACGAGATGGATGCATCTCCCGCAGTTGACCACACAGCAAGGCTCGCTACTATAAAAACAAGAAGACAAAGGGATGAGGAAACTTCCTATATCCAGGCACCACTGAGCAAGAAGATCGGTAAAAACACCCAAATAACAACCCGACAGGACCAAATCTCCAAACTACCTCCACCTGCCTCGAATGGGGCTCCATTCGTGAAAAACCACTGCGAGGGACTAGATCCCATAACACCCCGACTCACGAACACACCACCAGCGAGAACGACCACAGCCTAGCTGACGGCTCATATCTAGACGAGCTCATACGCGAGACCTCCGCACAACCAGACCTATTACCTAGCCCAAATACCTCTCCACACAATCATCCACACGGACGATAAAGGCTACCACAGAAGAAGAGCGCGCTCGCTCACGAAGCAAACGCAGAGCACACACCCTCGTCCTCCCACAAGAGCATTCGCTGCCGTGACCGCAGCAGCCACAGCAAACCACCTTCCACCGAAGGCAAACACTCCCGTGAACACTTCCAACCCGAAGTTGGGGTGGATGGATGCTTATTCATTTTATAGATCATTAACACTTTATTTTAGTATTTTATCATTTCTTCTTGCTTGGGCTCTATTTTTCTCTGCCCTTTTTATGGTGATAAATTTTGAATTTCATCATTATTATTATATGTAACTAGGTTGGTTGAGAGGAGGTGACCCAGGGAGAGGAGGTACTCGTGGGATCCGCGGGACTCGAGGACCCGGGGTTTCGGGAACCCGGGGGACTTGGGAGACCAGGTGGATTTGGGGTGGTCCACTTGGATCTTTCTGGGGCCTTTTGGGACTCCCTTGAGACCCTTTGGGAGCCTTTTGAGAAACTGTGGGACCCTAAAGAGGCCCCTCTGAATTCTGGAACCTCTGCCTCCCCCTCCCAGCGCTGTAAAACCCTTACACAGAAAAATGTTAGT
>SDVV010024896.1:0-12513 GCA_016164225.1 Gammarus roeselii
CGTCTACATTCAGCCACTTCCGCTCAGAGCTCACAACTAATATAATGCCGTAATCCTACCCATCACCAAAGCTCATCGTCTCCAGTCAGCCACTTCCGCTCAGAACTCACAACTAATATAATGCCGTAATCCTACCCATCACCAAAGCTCATCGTCTCCATTCAGCCACTTCCGCACAGAGCTCAGAACTAATATAATGACGTAATCCTACCCATCACCAAAGCTCATCGTCTCCATTCAGCCACTTCCGCTCAGAGCTCACAACTAATATAATGCCGTAATCCTACCCATCACCAGCGAGCCTGGCGAGAGAATATCAACTAGACTGTGTACATTCATGACAGCAATTATTTTCTCTTGGATTTCCAGTTGCGTCCATTTATGCAAGTTATTCTTAGTCAATTAACAAATAGCCATATTGTTAATTCATTGTTATGTAATGATCAATCCTCGTAGCTAAATTCAAAACGTCTCATCGGTATAGTTTTATGTTGTACCATCAAACCATTTATATCTTCGAGTACCTGTATTCAGGGATTATCCCGTTACAACCTCATCTGATACCCCCCAACCTGAATTGCCCGCAATGCGACAACAGTACAACCTGAATCCAGAGGGCAGGAAGTGCAGAGTTCTTGTCCTCCTTGTCCAGTACTTGGGGCTGTAGGACCTCAGCTCATGTTTGGCAGCGGCATGTCGTCAGCTCGAGCCCAAGCCACAGGATCAGACGGGGACTTGTAACGCCAGTCTTGTGGCTTCCAGCGGAAGTTTAGCCCTCATTTACGCCAGGCAGCGACTTGTTCTGCCTGGTCTCGCGACGTCACAAGATCCATCTTGATCCAGAGATTCTAATTCGCAGGGTCCCTTTGACTCTGATTTTGTTTTTTTTTGCCCAATTTCTGCAATTGGAGAGTTGGTTACTCCTTAGCGCCGGCACCGTTTGTCCTCAGCGCCGCTGTGATCAACGAAAACACTGAGCAGGAGAGTGCCAGTCGTACCTTGGGTTTAGATCTTATGCTCACTCTGAAGCCATTAGTGTGCAAATGCTGCAGCTGGTTGTTCCACGGGTGTTAGTCTACAATGAAGTGGTCTCCTTTGTCATAGCACTTTAACCATATGCGCTGTAGGTTAATGACACGTGCAACATTATTAGATAAGAAAACGATGCATCTTGGCTAAATACTGAAGTCCACGAAGCAATTGCTCACCAAAAGACATTGCACCAAATCCACATAACGAATCCGACACCAGAGTCAGAACAAACGCTTGAATACACTTCTCTAATTTTGATCCATCAAATATCTTTTTGCAGATGACTTGGTTCCAGAATTTTTATCGATATCTCCATTACATGCTTGGATGAGACTCAGCATATAGGTTCCAAAAGAACAAATTCACTTCATTTGTTGCAAATTTTTTTCAATGTGGATCAGTTATACGCGATATTAGGTTCAAAGATCTAGTCATCCTAACTAACTTAACCCTTAATTATATATTTATATTCAAGTTTGATGGTTATGTATGATATTTAGTCTTTATTTTTGTGCGGTGTACATATCAACGTAGTTTTTTATAATATCACGCACCACGTACACCCATCATGCTTTTGTACGCGTATGCAGGGGCCCGTCACGGTATAATGAAGGCGTTTACAGGGGTCAATACCAGCACAATGTAGACACATACACACATTTGTATCCATATACAGGAGCTGTTAACATCTGTAGCATTTTACCTCTGATCTATGTTTTTTTCCATTAGAACAAAGTCCCATGCTTGTGTTACAAGATATTTATCGTGGATCAGCTTCACGTCATGTTAGGTTAAAAGAAGTAATCATCTTAACCTAACCTAACCTTTTCTAACCAGGAATTATATTGTATCGATCGACTTTTCGTGCAAACATATGATACTTTTTCATCGATTTATGATAGATTCATTTTCATCCTCTCCACTTGGCTCTACATTTCGATCTATCCTATGCAGTTTTGTTACACACTTCCAATTTTGAATTAGCAAATTTCATCCAGTTTCACATGCAGATTACATCGTTTATTTTGATTGTTAAACCTTTTTTCATATGATTCTTGATTTTTACTTGTTATTCACACCCCTCAAAACCTAACCTAACCTAAACTTATATAGGGTATTCAGTCATTGTTATATACATATGAAGCCCTCCAAAGGACTCTAAATATCACTTTAACATATATGTTATTTATTTCGTTATCACTCTCATCCCATATTAGTTAGCAGAGAGGACCCATTTTCAAACTTAGATGGCTTGAATGTTACAATTAATTCATATTATTTTGATTTGACACAACTCTGCATCACTTTAACATGTTATTCACACCCATCAAAACCTAACCTAACCTTATGAACGGTATTCAGTCATTGATATATACATATGAACCCCTCCAGACGACTCTAGATATCTCTTTAATATGCATGTTATTTATTTCGTTGTCACTCTCAACCCGTATTAGTTAGCAGAGAGGTCCCATTATTCAAACTTGGATGGATTGAATGCTACAAGTAATTCGAATTTGAATCCAGTTTCATACAAACGAACACTTCGTCTCATACTAGGTATACCACATTTACTTCAATATCGTCACTTGACTCTACAACCTTTGACGACTTGCATCTCTGATTTATATTTTTCTTTCCTATAATGTTCATATTCTTGACGATGACTTCGTTTCAAGATCTGACCGGACTCTGATTTATATCCTACCATTCTGTAACACATCTAGATAATTTACCTCGTGATAGGTTTCTGGCATCATTTCACGCCTTGAAACATATTCTTCTACTGATTTCGACAATTCGATGTTACCTCCGACTGACACGATATTCGCAATTCATTACTTAACCTTTGAGTTTAGGATAATATAAACCTGTCATTGAGGACTTACATAGTTTTATTAGTATTAGTTGGCATTATTAAAAGACATTGCTGGCATCATCAATGACATTTACCTCGTTTTTTGAGTTGAAACAGCATTGTTCGTACATCCAACCATACTTATCATCTCTATATTTCAGTTTCCACTCAAAATCCTTCATATACGCCATCATATCTTTGATGCAAATACCGAAGGCTGTTCCGTTCCTGTGAGTCCACAAATGTAATACTTCTTCTTCTCGAACCTTAATTATTCGGAAATTCTCCATTTCAATGTCATTCTGAACTTCATCATTGAGAAATTTTGCATACGATCCAGTTTTTATTATGTTCTTAGGCGCAATTTGTTGTTCACTACCTCAGCTTTATTACAATCATGATGACGATTTTCCCCTTGGATCATATCAATTTCAAGAATTCGCTTTTCTTATTCCCCCTAAACTTACTTACATACGAATGTAACGCGTCGACATTAGTTAACCAAAGCCAAATTTCTTTGTCCTGCATCCATATATGAATGATACCTCCCACTCTTTTGATTCTTGTTTATTCATTCTGAAATAACTGATATTTCAACACTAGTCAATATTTCTTCGATCCGACTCATATCATCTTTGATGATTTCTTCGTCCAACACATGTAAACAAAATTTTGAGATAAGAATATTCATTTTTGTTTATTCTATGACGAAACGTCTGTCTCCGCTTGATCTCATCATAACACTGACTCCAATCTCGGCATCCACCTAACTATTATAAGTTGATTACAAACGGTTTTTCACAAAACATTTGGCCTAACATTACTAGCCTAGGTCATTAACTGTATATGTGTATAGGGCGGTGTACGTATGTGAATGTGTATGTTCAAGCGTGTGCACGTGTTACATGAGTTAAAGAATGTATAACACAAATTTAAAATTCAAAATTTCGATATCATTTCAAATTTTCGAGGGATGACAGAGCCAAGTCGGTCTATTGAAGTGATTACTTGGCTATTTAATTATGGTGTTATCCCTCGAAAATTTGAAATTTTATTGAAATTTTGAATTGTAAATTTGAATCTATTCAATGAATAATCATCCATCCACCCCAAAACCAAAACAAAGCGCAAAAAAATCATGACGATAAGAAAATATGACCAACAGAAACAAAGGACGATATTTTTTCATCCATGATTTGATGAAACATAAGCAGATTTTCCATCCACGATTCGACGAAATAAATGTAAATTTATACAAGATATTTTGAAACACTTTGAAGCACTTTGAAACACTTCATTACCACATCTGTTTACAATTTTTAGATTACAAATGAACATCAACCGAGCACAATATTACTCTGATTATATGTTTAGTGAGGTTTTGAACAAATTTTTCACACAGAAACAGAATGCGGATCCGGAGAAGCAAAAATGCTTTAAGGGCAACCTACCTAGACCTAAACTTATCTTAACAGCTACCTAACTTAAATAGTATATGTTTAAAATTCTAGAAAAGTATCGAAAACCACAATAATATTGAAGAAAAACTTAATTAAATTTAACATTGTTCACAATGAATATGATACGAAACAGCTCAGACAAATGGATTAATAATGTGAGATAAAATGTTGTTTGAGTTTGGATTTAAAAGTAAATAATGAAATTGATGATTTGATTATATTTGGAATGGAATTCCAAAATTTGACACCCTTATAGACAATGGAGAATTGTGATTTGGCTTTATTGAACCTTGTTATATTGCTATACTACAAGATTCGATCATTACAATACATTTATCGTAGGAACCAGTCGGCAATACAGCACAGAGAAGAAAGGCCACTCCATTATAAGCATAATACATCGTAGGAGAATATAATAGGCACTCTGGCGGACTGCTCGGTCTGCTCTACCAGGATGAGCAAGAACGTCTTCAGGAACCTCGAGCAAGACAAGAAACGCCTCGTCTGTCGCTTCTGCGAGCTGGATGATAGGCTCGTCCAGATCCTGGAGACCTCCCAGGGCCTGCTGAAGAGAGACACCGACGACGGCGGAGAGGACGGGATCCTTTCAGAGAAGGCTTTTGTCCTTGAGGAGCAGCTGCGCACTGTCGTAGGTGAGTGTGTGGTGATGCGAGAGGAGATTGGGAGGACCTGTGAGTCGGTTGCGGAGGTATGAGCTGAGGTGGGTAAGGTCCAAGAGGACCTTGTTAGTAAGAATGATTTTGAGACTTTCGCGGCCAACCTCATCAGAAACTTACGTTCTGATACGGAGAAGGCTAGTAAGGGCCTGGCGGAACAAAAGAGGAAACTAGTAAAGTTAATGAGTTGGTAGTCCTTGCTTTGCAGCTGGATGGAGAGGCATCCCGGGTGAGGATTGACTGGGGGGGGCCCACCTCGATCTCGGAGGAGTCTGGGTAGTTTTGCCCTGTCTTTCTACCGTGACGTCTTGGGTAAGAGTCTGCAACGGCAGCACGCATCCACCCCTAAACCCATGTCAGGGCTACCGGGTTGGATGTGAGCACTCAACTCGCTTCCACCCCAAAACCCATACATGGGATAACTACTTCCCGTCAGGCCAAGAGGTCATCGGCTGCCCGGAAACTGAAAACCGGGACTAAGCAGATACCTCGGACCAAGACATCCGCGGATCGAAACCGCCCCCAAACTCAACAAGGCGGCGTAGATTCGGATAGAATTCAGCAGGTCCAAAACCGATTCACCTTTGTGAACCGGCCCGTGTTTGTGATGCCAACGCGGAACACCTTTGAGAGGTTCATCGACCTGGACGGTGAAATTAAGACACTTGTCCTAATTGGCTCTATCGTCCGACACCAGGCGGTTGAATTTGCTCATAGGTGTAAGGCAAAGAGGCGGGTTGTTTGCAAGCCCGGTGCCACGATTGAGAAGATCATAGGTGCCTTTTCGGAGGTTGAAGTTTCCAGCCGGAAAACACTCATCATCTGCCATTTAGGCCCCAATGATCTTAGAATTAGAAATTCGGAAGATCTTCTAGCCAAGTATAGGCACAGCTGATTTCGACTCATAAGGCAAAAACGGATCGTGTGGCCATCTCACCCATCTTACCGCGAACGAATGATGATGGCAAGCTGTATAGTAAGTTATCCTATACAAATCAAGCCCTCGAGACTATATGCAAGTCCAACGGAGTATCCTTCGTCAACTTGTTAGATGACTTTCGGGAGTGACGCGATATTTTCTTAAGAGATGGCATTTGAATGATGTAGGACATGCCCGACTTGACAGACTGCTCCATCTAATCGCTAAGAATTACTATGCCCAAAAGTTAGGGTTCCAGCGTGCTTTAAACGGTCCAGTTTTGGCCGCAGGGAGCCCTACCTAGAAGGCCCGCAGCAGATTCCCGGACGAGAATCTGCCGCTCCAAGAGGAAAAAGCTGCGAGCACGGTAGATGCGTTACTGGGCTGACAAGAAGGCCATTCTAGGGATGGTCAAGATCCTGGTCCACAGCCGCTAGGTCAAGACCCCCCCCCTCAATAATGAAGAAGCCGAAGACCGGGACACGCACCGTCTAAATATCTTCTTCTGTAACGCACAGTCCTGTGTCCCTAAGTTCGACGAACTGTGGAGATTGGCGACCCTGTAATCGTTTGATGTCATTGGCATAAACGAAACATGGCTCGATTTCCAGAGTAGAAACCTGGCAGCAGAGATAATGCTGCCATGATACAAATTATTCAGCGTGGATGAACCCACCCCTTTATGTACAGCACGAACCCACCCCACACCCTAGGTCCGTGCTGTACAAAAAGGAAATACTGTATCCATTTCTTTAAGCAACGCTCGCCACAGTTTCTTCCGAAATACTCAACGCAGAAATCAAAGGGGCCAATTCCGACATTGAAGCTGGCATTGGTGTTCCGCAACTGTCAAACCCATGCGGAACAAGATGCCCAGCTCTGTGAGAAGCTGGAAGAAATAGGTTTCAAAGAATCATGAGACTATCATTTTCAGCGATTTCAATCTTCGGCGACTGACGAATCTGCCTTAGGGAGCTCTACGCCTAACTTTACAGACTCCAGGCAATAAATTAACGGAGTTAATCGCCGATAATGGCATGACCCAGTATGTTCGTGAACCAACCCGGTAGAACAACGTACTGGACCTAGTCATGTCAACTAAGAAGCGCTGACTACAACGCGGTGGAATTCACAATCAAAGTGCCCCGTTCAGCTCCCCATGGAGCTATACGCCGCCCCAATTTTACGCGAGCAGAATGCCAGGGATGATAGAACAACTAAGTGCGCTGAACTTATTCGAACAACTCTGGGAAGGTACGGTGGACGCTTGCTGCCGCATCCTCAATGAAAGAGTTCGCGGGGCCAGTGACCGATGCATACCCTTGAGGACAATTGATCTCGCTTGAAAGATCAGGCCACCTTGGTGAAACGTTGAAGTTGCCAGAGCCTTAAATCGTCGCGATGAACTAAATGTGCAACAAATGAGGGACAACACCGCAGAGGCAGCAGAACTGCATCGCATGGCGTGTAGGACAGTCACTAGGCTAGTCCGATCCTCTAAGCGCACGAAGAGAGAAATATTGCGAATAACGCCAAGGAGAACCCTATGGATTTCTATCTCTACGTCAATGAGGGTAGAACTGCTAGGGACTCAGTTGGCCCTCTAATGGATGAAGATGGTTTTCTCAGAACGTCACCAGAGGACATGGCCGGTGTCCATGTCATTTACATAGATGAGGAAGAGTATGGGCCTAGGACACTGCCCTGGGGCACCCTAGAAGTAACAGGGGCCCACTCGGACAAGGCCTGGCCGATGCTGACTCTGAGCTCGTGTCCTGTTAGCCCGGCGCGCAGCCAGCGGGTACGTTGCCACCGATGCCGAGCTCAGAGACTTTGTGTAACAGTCTCCTGTGCGGCACCTTGTCGAAGGCTTTTTGGAAGTCTAGGTAGATGACATCAACTGCCTTGCGCCGGTCGTACCCGTTGATCACCTCATTGAAAAGGTCCAGCAGATTCGTCTGATATCTCCTCTTGCGGCGAAAGCCGTGTTGAGTGTCATGAATGAGTTCGTTGTCTTCCAGGTGATCGACAAGATATTTTTGTAGTCATCGTTCGATGTTTTTGCACACAGTCGACGTCAGGCTGATCGGTTGATAGTTGCTGGGCGATTGTCGGTCCCCTTTCTTAAAGATTGCCGTCACTTTGGCAACTCTCTAATCTTCAGGGACCTCACCACTCGTCATCGATTAGTTGAAGATGTGGGTCAGGAAGTCCGCCAATTGTTCTCGAGTTCCCTTAAGAACTCTTGGGTGGTGTCCATCGGGGCCAATTGATTTTTAAATGTCCAGTCCCTCAAGTTGATTGTCAACTTCCCTTCTCGTGAACACAATGCCGTTGAGGCTGATTTCCCCAGCGTAAACAGCATCTCATTAGTGGCCGGGGCCCTCAACTGGGAACGCTGAGCAGAAGAAGTTATTAAGGACACCGGCCATGTCCTCTGGTGACGTTCTGAGGAAACCATCTTCATCCATTAGAGGGCCAACTAAGTCCTTAGCAGTTCTACCCTCATTGACGTAGAGATTGAAATCCCTAGGGTTCTCCTTGGCGTCATTCGCAATATTTCTCTCTTTCGTGCGCTTAGAGGATCGGACTAGCCTAGTGACTGTCCTACACGCCATGCGATGCAGTTCTGCGGCCTCTGCGGTGTTGTCCCTCATTCGTTGCACATTTAGTTCATCGCGACGATTTGAGGCTCTGGCAACTTCAACGTTTCACCAAGGTGGCCTGATCTTTCAAGCGAGATCAATTGTCCTCAAGGGTATGCATCGGTCGCTGGCCCTGCGAATTCTTTCATTGATAATGCGGCAGCAAGCGTCCACCGTACCTTCCCAGAGTTGTTCGATTAAGTTCAGCGCACTTAGTTGTTCTATCATCCCTGGCATTCTGCTCGCGTAAAATTGGGGCGGCGTATAGCTCCGTGGGGAGCTGGACGGGGCACTTTGATGGTGAATTCCACCGCGTTGTAGTCAGCGCTCCTTAGTTGACATGACTAGGTCCAGTATGTTGTTCTACCGGGTTGGTTCACGAACATACTGGGTCACGCCATTATCGGCGATTAACTCCTTTAATTTATTGCCTGGAGCCTGTAAAGTTAGGCGTAGAGCTCCCTAAGGCAGATTCGTCAGTCGCCGAAGATTGAAATCGCCGAAAATGATAGTCTAATGATTCTTTGAAACCTATTTCTTCCAGCTTCTCACAGAGCTGGGCATCTTGTTCCGCATGGGTGTGACAGTTGCGGAACACCAATGCCAGCTTCAATGTCGTAATTGGCCCCTTTGATTTCTGCGTTGAGTATCTCGGAAGAAACTGTGGCGAGCGTTGCTCAAAGAAATGGATACAGTATTTCCTTTTTGTACAGCACGGACCTAGGGGTGGGGTGGGTTCGTGCTGTACATATAGGGGTGGGTTCGTCCACGCTGAAAAATTTGTATCATGGCAGCATTATCTCTGCTGCCAGGTTTCTCCTCAGGAAGTCGAGCCATGTTTCGTTTATGCCAATGACATCAAACGATTACAGGGTCACCAATCTCTACAGTTCGTCGAACTTAGGGGCACAGGACTGTGCGTTACAGAAGAAGATATTTAGACGGTGCGTGTCCCGGTCTTCGGCTTCTTCATTATTGGGGGGAGGGGGGGTCTTGACCTGGCGGCTGTGGACCAGGATCTTGACCATCCCTAGAATGGCCTTCTTGTCAGCCCTGTAACGCATCTACCGTGCTCGCAGCTTTTTCCTCTTGGAGCGGCAGATTCTCGTCCGGGAATCTGCTGCGGGCCTTCTAGGTAGGGCTCCCTGCGGCCAAAACTGGACCGTTTAAAGCACGCTGGAACCCTAACTTTTGGGCATAGTAATTCTTAGCGCTTAGATGGAGCAGTCTGTCAAGTCGGGCATGTCCTACATCATTCAAATGCCATCTCTTAGGAAAATATCGCGCCTCTCCCGAAAGTCATCAAACAAGTTGACGAAGGATACTCCGTTGGACTTGCATATAGTCTCGAGGGCTTGATTTGCATAGGATAACTTACTATACAGCTTGCCATCATCATTCGTTCGCGGTAAGATGGGTGAGATGGCCACTCGATCCGTTTTTGCCTTATGAGTCGAAATCAGCTGTGCCTATACTTGGCTAGAAGATCTTCCGAATTTGTCCTTCTGAGATCATTGGGGCCTAAATGGCAGATGATGAGTGTTTTCCGGCTGGAAACTTCAACCTCCGAAAAGGCACCTATGATCTTCTCAATCGTGGCACCGGGCATGCAAATAACCCTCCTCTTTGCCTTACACCTATGAGCAAATTCAACCGCCTGGTGTCGGACGATAGAGCCAATTAGGACAAATGTCTTAATTTCACCGTCCAGGTCGATGAACCTCTCAGAGATGTTCCGCGTTGGCATCACAAACACGGGCCGGTCACAAAGGTGAATCGGTTTTGGACCTGCTGAATTCTATCCGAATCTACACCGCCTTGTTAAGTTTGGGGGCGGTTTCGATCCGCGGATGTCTTGGTCCGAGGTATCTGCTTAGTCCCGGTTTTCATTTTCCGGGCAGCCGATGACCTCTTGGCCTGACGGGAAGTAGTTATTCCATGTATGGGTTTAGGGTTGGAAGCGAGTTGAGAGCTCACATCCAACCCGGTAGCCCTCACATGGGTTTAGGGGTGGATGCGTGCTGCCGTTGCAGACTCTTACCCAAGACGTCACGGTAGAAAGACAGGGCAAAACTACCCAGACTCCTCCGAGATCGAGGTGGGTCCCCCCCCCCCGGTCAATCCTCACCCGGGATGTATCTCCATCCAGCTGCAAAGCAAGGACTACCAACTCATTAACTTAACTAGTTTCCTCTTTTGTTCGCCAGGCCCTTACTAGCCTTCTCCGTATCAGAACATAAGTTTCTGATGAGGTTGGCCGCGAAAGTCTCAAAATCATTCTTACTAACAAGGTCCTCTTGGACCTTACCCACCTCAGCTCTTACCTCCGCAACCGACTCACAGGTCCTCCCAATCTCCTTTCGCATCACCACACACTCACCTACGACAGTGCGCAGCTTCTCCTCAAGGACAAAAGCCTTCTCCGAAAGGATCCCGTCCTTTCCGCCGTCGTCGTCGTCTCTCCTCAGCAGGCCCTGGGAGGTCTCCAAGATCTGGTCGAGCCTATCATCCAGCTCGCAGAAGAGGCAGAAGAGGCGTTTCTTGTCTTGCTCGAGGTTTCTGAAGACGTTCTTGCTCATCCTGGTAGAGCAGACCGAGCAGTCCGCCAGAGTAGGAGGCCTCCTCAGACTTCGTCCGGGGGAATCTTCGCCCTTTTTTTCACATGTGCGGTTTATTACTCCCTTAGCTTACTAGTTCCGATATTATTTTATGATTTATTATCACACTTTGCACGGTAGATGTTCACACTTGACACGAAAATACACATTTAGTACAGCTCTCACATAAGAGAGTCTGCAAAAAGCACAAGCTTGTGTTTTTTGCAGACTCTCTTATGTGAGCTGTACTGGGCTCAGTTAGTAAACGACACGGTAACAAGCGATTTCGGCACAGGAAAAGCGGTCATCGTTTAGCTACAGGGTCGCCAAGGAATTGGCCTAAGATCAGCGGTGGATCAAGCGTTTCACTCGACTGTTATTCACAGGAGAAATTAATTAACAACAGAATGATTTGCTAGCCTCATTATTGCTGTTGCTGAGTCATGGATTTGACGTGTGATGGCGGCGCTGGAGAGAGCGAGGTGACAGCTTGCTAGGCCGTGCTGCGATGGTAGTAGTGGGAACATTGTTCAGTTCTCAGACACGTCCATTGGAGTGGTTGGTGCGTACCTAGCGGCGAGGGCAGGCAAAGAGACTGCAAAAAGTAGAATCCACGCTTGAGCGTAGTATGGCCTACCATTGTATCCATAGTTTACCAAAATGGGGAAAAATAATTATTGGAGTATTGGGTTGTTGATTACAGCTCTCCAACGCCACCTTAATCAGATATTACCATAATTTCGCAACAGTGGTAAAAGCTAAGAAGTTTGAATGTTGAAAAGAATCCGTAGGTTCCTAATCGCAACTGTACAAAATACTATGATGAAAAAAAATGAAATTTTACAATGTAATAAATTACAACAAGAGCTGCGGTGAATTCAAATATGCTTCACTTTTTGCCAATTGAAATTGAATATTTGACAATTTCTCAATGCATCGCATTTAAGAAATGGAAAACCCGTTGCCAGATCAAATAGATAAGGACTAGAAATTAATGTTGACTCAAGACATGCAAGGAGGGACAATACTTCCACTAAGATCCATTTGTAAGGGTTTGCAAGCCAAGTCCTGCATTGCTCTCCCCCACGTTAAATTATGTATGTATAGATATACAGCTTTTAGTATTAAATTCCCTGCTCAATTATAAACTGTACAAATGTAACATTAAGGTATCATACATATTTAAGTCATTGTATTAACCTCCACTGAAATGTGCCACAGATGCAGTATTCCCTCTGATGGCGGGATTCCCTCAGTAGTGGCAGTGCCGGGGAAAAATCAATTCGGAATTCCCGGCATTGAGGAAACCCATGAAAGGGGCCACC
>SDVV010024897.1:0-12513 GCA_016164225.1 Gammarus roeselii
AGGGCGGTGTCACCTCTTGCTGGTGAGTTCGGTGTCACCTCTTGCTGGTGAGTTCGGTGTCACCTCTTGCTGGTGAGTTCGGTGTCACCTCTTGCTGGGGAGTTCGGTGTCACCTCTTGCTGGTGGGTGTGCGTTGTCACTCTCTTGCTGGTGGGTGTGCGGTGTCACTCTCTTGCTGGTGAGGGCGGTGTCACCTCTTGCTGGTGGGTGTGTGGTGTCACTCTCTTGCTGGTGTGTGTGTGGTGTCACTCTCTTGCTGGTGGGTGTGCGGTGTCACTCTCTTGCTGGTGGGTGTGCGGTGTCACTCTCTTGCTGGTGGGTGTGCGGGGGAGCATGCGACCAGCACACCCTGCGGGGGAGCATGCGACGACTTCGCGTTGGGGGCTCCGGTGGAGCGCGAAGGCGGCTGCTGCTACTGCTAATGCTACGTTGAACCTATTCTGAATCTACGTTAAACCTGCCTTGAATCTACGGTAAACCTACTCTATCTACGTCGAATGGTGGAAATGAGGCCCAAATCAAATCAAATAAAAAAAATCTACGTTGAACTACTCGGTCTCTACGTTGATCCTACTCGGTGTCTACGTTGAACCTACTCTGTGTCTACGTTGGACCTACTCGCCATCGACGTTGGACCTACTCGCCATCTACGTTAAATCTACTCGCCATCTACGTTAAACCTACTCGCCATCTACGTTGAACCTACTCAGTGTATGCATTGAGCCTACTCTGTAACTGCGGTAAACCTACCCGGAATCTGTGTTAGACCTACTCGGAGTCTGCGTCGAGCCTGCTCGGAATCTGCTTTGAACCCACTCGTGATCGGTGGTGCATCTAAGCTGTCAAAGCCTTTAAGCACCTGTGCAAGTGAGGTGGCCTCTCCACCCCATTATGCACAGGAATAATAATACATCTACGTGGATACGCGCTAACTCTTTACTTTCTTGTACGCGCTAGTGCGCGAATATTCCACAATTAAAATGTGTATTTGATTTCACTCTGACAAGACTAATCTTTTCGCACGCGGGGCCGTGTGAACTTACCTGAATCAGTGACGGTCGCGCCCTACGGGGGAGCCTATTATGACTCACGTTGAGGCTCTGGTGGAAATGAGGCCCAAATCAAATCAAATCAAATCTAGGAGAGGGTGTTGCGGCAGGCAGAAAATATGAAAGGTTGCGTACGAATAAGGCCCAAAGTGTCAGGATTTCTAAGGTAATTCATCTAATAAGGTAAACCCCCTCTATCTTTTCCCACTCTCCCCCTCCCATTTGTTAAAATTTGGATACGCTTCTAAGCAGGAAATGCGCTGAAGCCTGAAGCCCGCACCAAACAGAAGACCTGTAAAGCCTGAAACTCGCGCCAAGCAGCAGACCTCTGAAGCCTGAAGCCCGCGCCAAGCAGAAGACCTCTGAAGCCTGAAGTCCGCCCCAAGCCAAAGACCTCTGAAGCTTGAAGTCCGCGCCAAGCGGAAGACTTTTGAAGCTTGAAACCCGCGTCAAGCAGCAGACCTCTGAAGCCAAGCCCGCGCCAAGCAGAAAACCTCTGAAGCCTGAAGCCCGCACCCGAGCAAAAAACATCTGAAGCATGAAGCTTGCACCAAGCATAAGACATTTGAAGCCTGAAGCCCACGGCGAATAGAAGACCGCTGAGGCCTGAAGCCCGCGCCAAGCAGAAGACCTCTAAAGCCTGAAACCCACGTCAAGCAGAAAACCTCTGAAACCTGGAGCCCGCGCCAAGCAAAAGACCTCCAAGGTAATTGTATGATAGATAATAGCAACTCAGAATAAATTAATGAAATGAAGCATTGCCAATCCACCTTAAAGGTCAATTAGATACTAAAGATTTATTGAGTGCTATGTAGCTATGTAACTATGTAGAGTGCTATGTAGCTATGTAGCTATGTAGAGTGCTATGTAGCTACTCAAGCATAATAGAGAATGAAAAAAGTAATAGATAAAGCCGGCAGGATTCAATAAAACGAACGATTTTGTGCATTCAAAGTGTAAAATAATAACACAAGAGAAAGCTGATACAAAAAATAACACAAGAAAGGTCCATCATAAGTTGCAGCACAACGAGAAGACAGCGATCTAGTGTTAATACTCCAAACACATCGAATTCTATCGGAGGCTTCGCTCAAAGACATTACCTGACGATGAATGTCAAAGTGAAAGAATTGATGCTGTCACATCACTAAATGAACTTTGGTGGAATTAACCATACTTTCCGTTGGATCGCCTCCTATGAGAAAATAGTAAGCTGTGACAAATTGACTTTCAAGAATTTGTTGTGTCCTTTAGGTTGTTCTCTGATTTCCATTCCCTAGACAGAGAAATCACATAACAATAGACGTTTGAAGTTCAACCAATGTTCGTCATGGACCGAATCATACAGACATGCCGAGTATTAAATAACCATTGCAATACATTATAATAGGTTTAACTGACTATCAAATCGCCGAATAAAGTCACACAAATGATAGCATAATACATAATCTCACACTGAAATAAACACTTCTATCCGATCTTCAAGTAAAGGTGACACAAAAAGAACATGCGAGACCATCGCTCCTGACTTTGGGTTATCCATCAATATTACTGCAGTATTACAACTGAAATATCATCCAGCAATTAGTTAAATAGGAGGACGTGTCATAAAAATATCTCCCAAACATAAATAGATTGATATCAATAGATTAGACAAAGGTGGTACTATTAAACTGAGCAGATCATTCAAAACCAGTCCTATTTTATATGTTCTTCTTGTGAAGTCATGGAAATTGTAATAATTCATCCATTTATCTCGATTAAAATTTCAATGTTTATTCTAATAAGAACTCTTTTTATAAGACCTAATTCAACATACACACCCATTTTTGCACATTAGAATGCCACTCCGACTCTTTTTCTTCATTAACAGTCGCATAAAAATGTATATAATAGCTAAATTGTGGCTCTTTATATCAGGCTTATACGCACAACTTATCTTGTTGTCGAAGGCAACACAAGTATGGTCTGTTGCCCGGTCTCGTGCCGTGGCAACTCATCGACCAACAACATCTCTAGAGGCATTCCTGCCAAGTACCTCGGTCGTTCTCTCTAATACGAACTCGTGAGCACCTATTCAGATTAATGACTTTGGTTAATAACCCGTCCTTGGTCAGTTGAAGATGACGTGGGCATGGTAATGGAACGACATATTTGTAAAAGTATTTGTTATATCCTGGTGATGAACATAGATTAGTGAATATATTGGAGGAACGTTACACGCGACGCTGTCATGAGAGAGGTAAATAGAAACATCAACGGATCGCAGGGTATTCTTTCCAACTTGCGGAAGGAATCAACCATACTAACCCACGACAACTGCCCTAAATCATTTTTATCTTCCTCTCCACCCACCGACACACACAATTTAAATTAGCAGCAACCAAGCCTAAAAACGAATGGAGAATCTTAGTGGAGTTGAGATGACCGTTCCTGGTTCCTAACTCGCTGTGCACGAGCATTGCTCACAAACACGAGTGATAATACAAACAAATCGTGTGCAGTGCAATTATACTTTGACAATGCACGAGTTAGGAACACCAAACTTATTATCACAAACCCCACGTTCCTCATTCACTGTGGCTGGTGCAGGGGGCTCTCTTACTGGCCGGATGCCATTCCTGACGTAAGACCAGTGGAATTGACAGCGGGGTCTGTCACGACGCCGGTCTACCACGTGAAGGCGATCGCTCTATCCACTTCACCACGGCCAGCCTCACCACCCCTTTGCCGCATGCCAGCCCAGGTCCTTAAACTCCCAACTTCCTCCAGCAACTCTCCACTTATGCTAAGAACGATTTCACTCGCATCACCACATCATTTTACTTTACGTTCGCGGGAGATTTTGAGACCGACTGAGACAAAATACAAATGGTAGTCCACTCAGAATAATACAGGACTCGGTTCTGACCCGGTGAAGACTGAGAAACATTGTTCACCATGCAGATAATGCAACTCAGCATATGTGTAATTTTGGCCGCATACAATGTCGTGACCAAATATAGGTCTCCTAAACTAGTCATGCCAATTTTGACAGTATATCTAGAGAATTACACTGACTGTTGGCTAAAATAAATATATGAAGCGGCTCTGGCTCTTTTTAAGCTTGGATCGCTCAGATCTACCTCCCGTCACTATTGTCCGACACTGCTCAAAATGGGTGCACTTGTGGATCTGCCTCTATAGACCTTGTTGTAAGAAATAATTTCTTACATCATGCTTTAGACCAGGAAAAACAACGAGTCTGAGCGGAATATCCTGAGTACCCTCGTAAAATGCAGTTGGTCTGTTAAAAAATAACATCCACACTTTCGAACCAAATTCTAAGGTTTCAAATCTCTCCAATTTCCCAACATGACCTAGGGGGCTGCACTTCATGACCTTTTAATGCTTTTATGAGCGTCAACTGTTGCTATTAATTGATCAATGCGTTGGATATGTGGTGAGTTAAAGAATCGGTATGGTCAGTTGAGGTGTTCAGCTGAATCAATGGCGATAACTAGCGCGAGTCATTCCGAGAGCCAGATCATACCTAGCATATGCTAGATGACGCTACAAGCGCGAGTCATTCCGAGAGCCAGATCATGCCTAGCATATGCTAGATGACGCTACAAGTGTTGCGGCTGGGATGTCAAAGAAACTCTATACCGGCAACATTTACACCATAGACATCGGATATGTAGGATGACTACAACAAGTTTGATTTTCATTCCCTGAATACATTCGCGGTGACTCTCGTATTGACGATGGGCCGTTTACCAAGCAAGGGCTTCCATTTTCTGCGTGGTGCGCTAATATATTAGTTACGTCATGCGGCCTTGCAGACGGTCCTTTGTCTAGAACATACAGCTGCTGTAGAACACGATGCATTCTAAAATGCCATTTGCTAACACCCCGTACGGACATGGTAGTGAGAGGAGTGAGGAGGAGAGGGAGCAATTTTGGAATGACCTGAGTGAGTGTATTGAGAGTTTTTAAGGTCAGACAGTGGAAAAAAGCTGATCGGTCTGTGCATGAAACAGGAGCTGGTTGTCGGAAATTGCTTGTTTAAGTTGTGAGATTTCCAGGAGAACACATGGGTAAGTATGTCCCATGGTGCAGTGGTGGAAAAAGCGCTGATAGATTTCGTACTGATTTCGCGGAGAGTGGTGGCGAGACTGTTGGATGTGCGGGTGTTGAGAGGGGAGGGTGGTGGAGTGTCAGGCCCTCTACTGGTGGAAGGAAGATTAAGAGTGGAGCAGAGGTGGAAGGGAACAAAAAAGTGGGAGAAGGAAGAGAGGTAGTGAAGATGTGCGAAGGGCTTGCGTGGTGTGCGCCACGTGGGCAGGTGCAGAAGGAAGGGCTGCAAGTGGTGGAACGAGAAGGTTAAACTGTCGGTAAGTCAGAAAAGAAAAGCCTCTGAGGAGTGATTGCAAGCGAGGTCGGTGGTGGCCTATGTCAACTACAAAGAAAAGAGGAAAAAAGAGAAACGGGTGGTGAAGACAGCCAAAAGAGACCCTGATGCCAGGTGGGCAGATGGTTGTACCACAATTTTTAGGAAAGCCAACAGATGTTCTGGAAAGAGGTGACGAGGGTGAGAAATGGGGAAACTGAAATGGAAGAGGCGGTGAAAGGGGAAAACGGCCAGTTTTTGTCGGAAAGTTGTGATGTACGGAAAAAATCGGTCGAGTATTTTGATGAGTTGTTAAATGTCAAGAATGACGGAGAGGCTGACATTGTTGCTGTAGGTGGTGGAGCACGGATGCCGGTTCTGGGAGAGAAACTTGTTGCTGATATTTATAGGTAAGAGGTAAATGTGGCGGTAGAGGTGATGCAAGCAGGGAAAGCCCCGATTTGAATCGCATTGCGACCGAGTGTTTAAAAAGGCGTTGAGTAACAACTGTCATATGGCTGGTGGGGCTACTGAATCCGTGTTTTGCGGCGGGCGTGGTGCCAATTGAGTGGCGCAGTGCTTGCATTGTTCCGCTGAACAAGGGCAAAGGAGATGAACATGGATGCTGCAACTCCAGAGGTATCAGTGTGTGGTCGGGAAGCTGTACGGGCGAGTGTTGATCAAAAGGATTAAAGACTGTATGGACGGCGTATTTGGAGAGGAACAATGTGGCTTTAGGAGTGGTATAGGGTGTGCCGATCGGATTTTTGAAGTAAGCCAAGTCCGTGAAAACTGCCTTGCGAAGAAAAAAAGAATGTTCTGGGCTCTCATGATTTAGAAAGGCGATCGACAGGGTTCGTTTGTATAGAGTAGACAGAAATCTATTGAAAGCAGTTCAGAATTTCTATGTTGACAGCAGAGCATCTGTCAGAGTGGAGAGCAAAATGAGTGATTGGTTTACGCTGAAGGCGGGTCTGAGACAAGACTGCGTTATGTTACCCTTGTTGTTAAATCTCAACATGTACGGACTGGTGAGGGAGGTGAACGCGAGTTTATTGGATCGTGACTTTGAGCTGTTGGAAACGAATGGGCGGAGATGACAGTTGAGCCAGTTACCGTTTGCGATTGATACGGCACTGGTGGTGGATTCAGAGAAGCTGTGTAGGCTAGCATCGGAGTTTGATAGTGCGTGAGAGGAGAATGCTTAGAGTAGAGTAATGAGGTGCTCAAGGAATGTCGATGCAAGCAGAATTAGTGTCCTCCTAAATGGAGAGTTATTGGAGGAAGTTCAGTGTTTTAAGTATCTGGGCTCCCACGTAGAGAAGACTGAACTAGTGGAAACTGAGGTGAAGTCTCGAGTGAAGGAAGGGTGAAAAGTGATGGATCCACTGAAGTGTGTAAAGAGCTGTAGGAGTTGTGAATGGAAGCAAAGACAGGGTTGTATGAGGGTGTAGTTATCCAAAGTGTGCTCAACGGAGCTGAGGCTTGGGGGGTTACAGCAGATGAGAGAAGAAGGTTGAATGTTTTCGAGATGAAATGTTAGAGGAGCATGGCAAGTGTTACGCTGAGATACAGGATCAATAACGACGTGGTTCGAATTAGAACGGGGATTGTGAAGGAGTTAGAAGGCATAGCTGATTTGCGTGTTCTGAGATGGTTCGGGCACATGGTGAGGATGGATGAAGGGAGATTGCTGAAAAGGGCAATGAAGGTGGAGGCGAGTGAGCCAAGGCCTATAGGTAGACCAAAGTTTAGGTGGATGCATGGCGTGAAGCAGGCGTTAGGAATAACATACTTGAATGTGTAGGTAAAGAGTGTTCGAGCAATGAATTGATATGAGTAAAGAATGATTGTGAATGGATGATTTTTGACGCTGCACTGAAGTGCATTCCAGCCCCTAGCATCTCGTTGAGAGACGGAATGGTCGTGGAGGGGTGGAGGGCCGGTCATCGTGACGCGGCAGGGGTAAGCCTGTCACACTGTTGGCCCTGCTGCTGACACTGACCTCGGATCGCACTCATGACGCAGAGGGTGTGTTCCGGGATCTTCCGGCCTGATTCTTTAGCGCAAAAGTGCTAAGTTGTGTGAGTATGAGTGTATGAATGGGGTGTGTTGTGCGCCTTGCCGTTTGCAACCACCCTTTCTGGGGGATTCGGCCTAGTGTCTGTTTCTGTATCTGCATCTAACATTCCTTTGCTTCGAGATTAGTTTCCGTTGACGCACACAGGATACATGTACACGAAGTCTGGATGGTGATAGATAACTCCACCGATAGATGGCAAAAAGTGTGGCCTCTGGTTCAGCCAAACAACCGACGCTTCTGTAGGGCAAAATAATCATCTTTTTCACTTGGCTTGGAAAGATTGGTAGACCAAAACCTTAATTTGCTGAATTGAACTCTATCAGACGGGCAAACTTCAGTTTTTGAAAGGAGTACAAAGCATCATATGACGAACGTATGTGTATAATTGCATAAAGGTGTATTACCAAATAACTTATGTCTTTTCTCTTTATTTTGTCGAGCTCAGCGCACTCAACAGCCCTAGTGCCAGGGAAAAAATCTCGAATGGAAACTCTTTAGTGAATGTCATTGCACATCTTTGTAGAAGGTCAGCTAATTGTATAGTGAACAAATTCTAAGGCAAATAACACCCAGCTACCAAAGGGTGTGTTACACAAAACAATCAGGTATTAGTACCTGATTTTTTTGTATTACTGCATTGAGTCATATTACTGTGTAAATGCATTATTAGCCATTCTAATCTAACGCTTGTAACATCATCAAACAATGCCTTAACGTTGGACTTTAATTTTAAATTCGCTGCTGAGAGATTGCATGAGTATGGGAATATATATACACGCAACCGTTTCCTCCAACCGGTGGAGGACACGACTGAATGAAAACACATTCAGAAGTGCATATCATTTTATTTCAGGCTGTGACTTTGCAATCAAAACGCATTAATTTGACATTTATTGCTCTACGGTACCATCAATGGAAGAAACACGTCGCATTTGATGTTGTGTGAGTTATTCGTGTTTTTGTATGCATACTCGTACGTGTATGTATAGACATACCAGGGTAATAGTTTGCTGAATTGCTATAAATTAATTTATAAATCCTATAAATCTTGCTGCTTTATTGCTTGATTAAAACTGCTAAATTAACAAATATGTATAACTGAGAGTGCAGTCAATTGCAAAAATCGCATTCAAATTGTGTGTGTGAGTGTGTGTGTATCAATATGTTCGTTCATCTCATATGACAGTAGTAGATATAGGGTCAAAACGCAAATGGTGGGTAGGGAGAGGGTGTCAGGCGCATAGGGACGCCAAAACGCAAATGGTGGGTAGATGGAGGGGGTCAGGCGCATAGGGACGCCAAAACGCAAATGGTGGGTAGGGGGCGGGGGTCTGGCGCATAGAGGTGCCAAAACGGGCCATTTTTGGGTCGCCAAAACGTTTTTTTTTATTCGGACAATGTAATTGTTAGGAAATATGTTATTTCTTAGTGTGACCGACTTAGCCAATTTATATCTCGGACATTATACTTGTATGTTACGGCAAATACTCTTGTGGTCAAGTTAATTACTGTAGGTACATAGAGAACACCTGGGTGGGATGAGAAGATAGAGGAGGAGAATAGGAGGGTAGAATATGGGAAGGAGTGTGCCCAAGACAGGCCATAAAATTTAGTGATCTTATCTCGATATGTACTCCTGTCGTTACGAGTTTTGACAGTTTGTTAATACGTATTGTAGACGGTTTATTTAATTGGTTTGTTTGCAAGAAATTACGGTACATATTAAGATGTTTATTAGTGTTGGTCTTTTTTTAATAGGCTACTTTCATATCGTATTATATCGTTTCACAGGCCCCACTGTTATTTCAATGGTTTTAATTGCTCGCACATTTTGTTTTGTATGACTCATTTGAATAAAAACTTTTTAATGCTCAAACCTGATTTATTTAGGAAATTCGTAATCGATGTAGTTAAGCATGGTTTGTTAGTGTAGGATATATTTGAATAGAAGCTTTTATAACGATTCTATTTAGTTTTCAATGGTTATTGCCCATACATTATGTTATGTATTCGATGTTGTTACCGCAGGATATCGTAGATTAGGACATCTGTTTCTCTTACAAGTGATGACCGTAGTTTATATATTATTGTTTATAGCACGATCGATATTGTTTGATTAAATCCATTTCCTTTAAGCGTCTCCTGTAGTCCAAACGCAAGTGGGACACACTTGCCGATCTTTTTATCCATCAATGTCACATGAAGATCTTATCTCATCTCGCACCACTCGGAGAATAAGGTTACGGGTACGGCTGGAATGCGTTCGGCTTACGGTTGGGGTTGGCTTACGGGACGGTTACGGTTGCGTACGGACGGACGGACGGACACCGTTCGGATATACATTGACAAGGTTTATGTTTCAAACATTTACATTATACTGTAATTTTTATATTTATTGTATTTATATACATTTTTTCTTCTTTAGATGGTTTTATTGGGGTACGCTTGGTTCCATTCAGTTGCTCGTTATATATATTTATTCGGTTCTGGAAGAAATAGTGTTATAATAAATTTGTGGTGGGGTGGGGTATAGGAATCCCTGGGCAAAAAGTTGGATGCGCTCCCGGAAGATAAATATGTTTTCTCTTATCTGTTCTTTGTCTTATCAGTTATTTCCCGGGGACGTTTGCCATGTTTGAGTGATGTATCGTTACATATTTTATGTCTGGATTATAATTCTATATATTGTTTTGTACATTTATGTTTGTGTTCTTAACTAGTTTGGGTAAAATTGACTCATTCGGAAGTTGGCTGGATGCTTGATATTGGATTTAGGCAATATTCTGTGTTTTTTTGTCCAGACGTTTATTTCATATGTATATAATATCTATAGGCAGTTGGCGATCGATCGTATCGTTAAGATTAAGATACTAGGCGCAGTACGTTTCACATATTTTCAATCCATATATCTGTAGACAATGGAACACATTTATTTACATGGGCTTACATAGGAACTTTTACACCGTTTTTAAATATTTAAGGTCGGCTGCAGTTCTTTTTCCTCCCATTTTCAATACATTTTTCTGAAGACCATCGAACATGTTCAAGTTTTTATTGCACGGATTCATTGGAATATTTACATATAATGAATATTTACAGGTTATAAGATGTTCAAGTTGACGTATTTTTTGTCATTCACGCGAGTACATACGCCAAATATAGTCTCACCCGACTTACATCTCCTACATGTTAAATACACGTTTACATTAGTTTTTATAAGTCAAGTAACATCGCTTCCTCATTTTAGTGACGGTAGGATTATTTTCAATGGAATTTTGGGGATGTCCGGATGGTTAGAGGTAAGAGTTGTGCACGTGTCGAGAGAGTAACGTATGTTTTCAAATTTACTTTTTGCAGTTTTGATGGTGCATACAGTTTGAAGCTGGCATGCTTGTGCGTGAATAAAGCGTTGTTTCAGTGTGTATGTCATAGAAGAAGCTGTAGACTTTTGCTTTAGGTTCTGTTTGGAGCTGATGAGATATATATCTATGATACCTTAGGTAGCTCTGGGCAATTTCAATTTATCTAATATCTATCGCATTTTTAATGCAAGGCAGGAGGCGTTGTAATGCATTTCAATGCAAGTCCTGGTGCATAACTGCAATTTCTTCATCGTACTAGTTTTTTTTGTGGGGTAGTTAGAGAAGACCATGTATTCAGGCAGAGGAGATGGCCGCATTTTCCGCCTCAATATCGGCCATACCTTTAAACTGGACTATAATATCTATCGCATTTCAATGCTACCCATACAGTATTGCAACTTTGTTGCATGTCATGTTGCATATATGCATTCAATGCTGGTCATTCGAGTTAAATTTAGGATATTGCAAACAAAGATTTATCTGATTTTTTTATGGGTAATTGATTTAAAGCACGTTTTTATAAATTAGGGGATTACATGGGCTTATCATTTATACAGATACAGATACAGACACTAGGCCGCATCCCCCAGAAAGGGGGGTGGCCGACGGCAAGGCGCACCTCACACCCTCATACGCTCACACTCACACGACTTGGCCCTTTTGTGCTAAAGGGTCGGCCGGTAGCCCCTCAACTTACACTCTGGGTCCCGAGTGCAGTCCGAGGATCCGTCGTCAGCAGCAGACCCCGACAATTTTCACTGGTTTACCCCGCCGCGTCATAATAGCCGGGCCCTCCCACACTCACGACCATCCCGACAGCGGGGTGCCCAGGGCGGGAAAGCACATCAGGGCAGCGTCAAATTCAACCACTCACAACCATTCTCCACTCACGCCTGTTCATTGCACACTCTCTCGCCACCTCCACATTCATGTCTCTCTTTCCCAACGCCTGCTTCACACCATCCATCAACCCAAACTTCGGTCTACCGCTAGGCCTGCGACCACTCGCCTCAGCATTCATCACCCTTTTCATCAATCTCCCTTCATCCATCCTCTCCATTTGCTCGAACCATCTCAGAACACGCGAATCCACTATGTCCTTCAACTTCTTCACCATCCCTGTTCTGTTTCGGACCACGTCGTTGGTGATCCGGTCTCTCAGCGTTACTCCAGCCATGCTCCTCAAACATTTTATCTCGAAAACATTCAACCTTCTTCTCTCCACTGCTCTCACCCCCCAAGCCTGAGCTCCGTAGAGCACAGTTGGGACAACAACACCCTCATACAGCCCTCTCTTTGCTTCCATCCCCAACGTCCTACAGCTCATTACACTCTTTAGTGCACCCAAAACTTTACATCCCTTCTTCACTCGCGCCTTCACTTCAGTTGCCACTAGTTCAGTTTTCTCCACATGGGAGCCCAGATACTTAAAACACTGAACTTTCTCCAAGAGTTCTCCATTTAGGGTGACACTAATTTTGCTCGCATCGACATTCCTCGAGCATCTCATTACTTTACTCTCACCCACGTTCACTCGAAGCTTCCTACCCTCACACACTCTACCAAACTCAGACACTAGCCTTCATAGCTTCTCCTCCGAATCCGCAACCAGGGCCGTATCATCAGCAAATAGCAACTGGCTCAACT
>SDVV010024898.1:0-12513 GCA_016164225.1 Gammarus roeselii
TCTAGGTACACAATCTGCTAAAGATTGGTAAAACTATATAGCCAATGGATATATTTGATATGAATAAAGCTTAAATCAATGAAGAAATACCTAACATATGTATGGAAATGGAAAAAAAAATCTTGGTTAGATTAGGTTAGGATAAGTTAGGATGGGCTAGATTCACGGCCCCTCTACATTACAACCCTATAGTTAAAAATGCTTGAGAGGAAATTCTGAATGCACGAATAAGTCAGATATTCTGAATTGGAACGGAATCTCATAACAAAGCCTGAATTAATCAATAATTTCTAACTGTACAAACTGTAAATGATAAACATACATTTATAAAAGATAGACTTGAGGGATTAGGCATCTAGTAAAAACATTCGAGCGTATAACCTAATGGAGATGTACATTAAGTAACTGAAGAATTTTAACACTAACACTCTACACAAATCCGGTAAACCAGTTCTCCCAAATCCAATGTCGAGAGTTAAAATATACCAATATTTTGGACCACCATATCCAGTTAAGCTAATTTATACCAACAGTACATGAAATTAGGCGAATTTGTACCTGATTTAGTTATATTCCTATGATAACCGTTCAAAATTATACAATAACAACAACTATAAATCAGCTAAATAAGATTCCCTAGTATGGTTCATTCCCCATTGATTAAGTATGATATACGGTTTATCCTACCATACGCCAGATGATAAATCCTACACCAATATGGAAGGTGTATGGTCAATCAATACATGATGCCGATGTACATTACCGATCTTGTAATAGATGTGTGTAAAATAACCCTGTACTTGAACTCCTGAGGTGAATTGAAGCAGGACTATGATCATATACTAACATAAAAAAACTAGGGAAAAATATCTGACAGTAAAACAAATACTGAGTTCATGCGTAATAAAGAAATACTACTTCAATACCCGTTCAATCTGAAAAAACTCCTTATCCTTACTGAGATATAATATCTATAATAGGGCAAAATCAAAGCCCACTGTGTCATAACAGCGAACTCTATAATGCTTTACTAGGTCACTTCTCAGCAATCTAGCATGGATAAATAACAAATTTAGAGGAAACACCCAGTCATGGTACAATACCTCAGACATACCATGCATCTGTTTAGTCCATTATCTCTGAACAACGTCGAGCAAAGTCACATCATGGACATAACCATGAATCTAAACACAGGTAAAGTTGTCAAGAATGAGCCTGACAGGAGTCTCAAAGAGTGTGGCCATGTAAATCTTGGCATCTGTTCACTGACGATCTAAGTAAATCACTACAACGATCAGCAGCTTGTCGCATAACCTCTCTAACAAACCCATGAAACTTAAGACCGACATCCACATGACTCCAAATGACTACCAAAGAGTGTAAGCCGCTTCTACACCAGGATCCATTCATCTAGTAAATCCTCTTCTAAAACGTTAAACTACATACTTGCTAGGGTTCAATGACAAAATTCCAAACAGATGAAGTACGGATTTACGCCTCTCAAACATACATTCCTATGATTATCGTGGAAAAATTTATACAACACTAATAAAATAACTACGTTATTCTTTATTCTGCTCTAATTAACATTAGAAATTGTAGTACACTAGAGGTATCCGTCATAATAAATCGGTCTACTTATACAAATAAACGTAAACGCAACGAGCTCCAGCCTAGAGGACTCTATAACTCCTCCCAAACATTGAAGAATGGTCCTACACTGAACATACATTAAGCTAACAACAAGAAAAAGTTTGTAGCAAATCGAATCTTCTATATCTATGATATCCACGTTAACCATTGTACCAGAATGTAAAAAAGATTTATAAAAGACTTCAAATATACAACATGTAAACAAATTCTATCTGAAATAATGTTCTACATTGTAATATATCCTAATATTCCTATAATTGTATAAAATATCCAATACCTTGCATCAACGATGGAAACTGTACAGAGAACATACCAAACTGAATAAAGTATACTAAAACGCACAAGTTATAATAAAGCAAGAATTCTCTACCATACTCACAACATACATTAAAAACCATGATGCACGAGAAAAAAATAATAGCATGTAACCAACCAAACAACTAACGCGAATAAGTTGCCAAGACATATGACGGATTTACATAACTGAAACATATAGTAAATGATGTGGAATACCTCTATACGAACACGCTATAGTATATAGAAATCTGATGAAATCATTCTCCAACTCAGTTCAAAACAGGGTTAAATTAAATCTTCTTTAACTAAAGTAACCACGGCTTAATCGTAACAGAATGTCATATAAATACATAAAAATACTAAGATGACCAACCAATTATGCCTGAAATATTGTGCTACATGGAAGATGCAAACCTAAAATATCCTAAAAGCTCCTATAACTGTATGAGATAACTATTCAAAATTCCGAAAAACAATACAAATTCGACATATACCAAACGATCATTACTAGGTATACATAACACAATATGATAACTTACAATGAATCCATATCGTTCAGCTACTCTCGCTGTAGGGCATCAAACCGATACTCGTTATACAAAAAAATCGAGATAACACTACCCGAACAGTCTACATACGCATCAATACTATAACTGCAAAAACTTTCAAACTTTCACGGTTCTGTTTCCACCTCATGGATTGACCATATTGCTTTGTCCTCGCTGTTATTAGATGCAACAATTTTCTGTCACTTGCTGCCCGATGTTTCTTACACGGATCACCGTGTCTTAGGGTAACTTTGAGTGTAGATAGAATGCAGACTCCCAGACAACATAACTCACGCAAGGTTAAGACGATTGATTGGAATTTTGAGAATAAGGGACAAGTGGACATTCTATGATGAGCTTGGAGTCCTTCTTACAAATATTCCTGATTGACTTCTCAGAGTAAATGAGGATGATGATAACTGAGAGTGAATGATCGGTATTGCTGTATGAGGCAGTGTATATTCATTGCAGGATGGCATGTTTTTGGTGTCAGAAAACCGGTCAAATATAACGTTCCAGGCTGGCGTGCATGAATGAGCGTGCATGAAAGACGCCGTAGATATTTTATTGGAATATTGCTGGTAGGCCTCGGGGAGGTCAACTTGCTGTAGCAATGAGGATTAGTAAGTCACGGTTTCGTAGAGCAACAATGTGCACAGGCTCTTATAGCAAAATTGCGAGAAGGTAAACGTAAAGACTTCTGGAAAGAAATTCGGTCACTTAATCCATAAAAATTGGAAGCACTTCCACTGGCGGTGGCAGGCGTAACTGTGAGGCAAACATTGCAGGGGTCTGGGGGAGCATTTCCAGCATATTGCGAATTCTGTTGACATGGAAGAGAATAGAGGTTGGGTGCAAAACGCCCTCGACAATGTTCCTGTTGTTAACGAAATGGATCTGTGGCAGAGGTTAGGAGCATTGCCAAAGGCCTCAAAAATAACAAAGCCCTTGGAAATGACGACATACCGAGTGAAGTGTTTAAGAATACTTCCCACCGACTGACTCTGGTGCTTGCTTCCTTCCTTTCTGGCTGCATTCTTGTCAAGGAGCTGCCAAGAACCAAGAAAGATCATGCACTTAACTATAATTCCAATTCTGAAATATAAAACGAAGGACCCTTCTGATATAAATCATTATCGCCCCGTTGCTATTGCCCCCTCAATTTCCATGGTTCTTGAGCAGGTTATTCTTGCAAGATTGCAAACATTTCTATCTACCGCGAACAGTCGGCTTGAATTCAAAGAGGACCATGGAACTGAAATAGCGAAATTTGCATTGAAACAAACTGTTAAGTATTACAGAAGTAGAGAAGAAAGCTTTTGATAGAGTAAATCATTGGACTTTGTTCAGAAAATTCATGGAGAGAGGAGCCCCTCTTTGTATCGTGCACTTGCATGTATTTTGGTACAGGGAACAGCAATTCCAAGTGCGGAGGGGTAGTTCGAAATCCGCCACTTATCATTGTAGAAACGGAATAAGGCAGGGTATAACGTGTACACTGATGAGTTGAATCACCTAAGTAGAGAAAATAAGGGGTATCATGTCGCTAACTGCTGTGTTAACGATCTTAATTATGCAGGTGATATGATGTTGTTAGCACCGACTCTCTCAGCATTGCAAAAGCTGCTTGACATCTGTAGTAATATTGCTGAAATCCATGATACTGTATATAACACTGCAAAAACTGTATGTATGCTATAGTTAACACGGAGGGTCCTAATTACTTCCTATCGACTGCAGGGTTGGCACTGATAAATGAAAGCTGATAAAAAAAAATTACATTGTGTGTTGACTTTTTAGATTCTGTGCTCTTGTCAAGGCATTGCAAGTCAACAGGAGGCTTAAATGCTTCAATAGGCTTACATTTTTCATGTAGAGTCTTGAATAAGCCTAATTAAATATGCATGAAAAAAAAATCAACAGAAATTATGTGAAAAACCTAGAATGCTTGAATTTGGCATAGCTATTTTTTTTCTTTATGCGTCAATACTTATTATTTAGTAAGTCGTTAGATCATCAAGGTGATAGGATCAGAGATCAAAAGTTTAAACCTCATAATGTAATAAATGTGTTATTCATTGGCTAATTGGGACACTGTAGTAGTGTGTATGCATATCTTTCTAACTGCTGTATGTTGTTTGTGTAGCACGCCTTCTGTATTCATTGTCTCGTTGGGTTACTGCCCATTGTAGATTCACAAGGTCTACCACCCTGCATGGCAAGTGAGGCTGAAGTGACCGAAATGGCTTTTCTTTTTATGCAAGATTACAACACTTTAGAAAAAAATAGACATTAATAAAAAAGTATTAAATATTAAAAAACTCTTCATGGATTTCAGGTTCGGGGTCTATACTGTCTAGCCAAACCAAATTCATCGATGTCGAACGAAACACCAGGGAGGAGATGCAGGTTGAAAAGTGAAACAAATCCCAATGTAGTCACTTTTTTCTATTTTACCAAAAAACGGATAATCAAAATTTTGATGAAAACACAATGCGGCTGTACTCTACTAGATGGCCTCTATCGATTGGTGTACTATACATCGAAATTGACTGGCCCGTTTTCAAAATCCACTTTTAAAATCATTTTTGAATAAATCGGGGATATACAAGAAAAAAAAATAATGTGCACTAGGTTGATTCGTTTTGTCTCCTCTTGCCACTGATCTAAGTTTCAGTCCTGTATCTCAAATTCCTCTTTATATAAACTTGCAATTTTGGAACAAGAACAACAGCAACAACAACAATACCTTGTTTATTTTCAGGTTCCTTTGTTATAACCCTTGTCATTACGCTTCATTTATTCTCTAGACTGTACCCCTTTTGGCCACTCCCGTAATAACATGTAAAGCTCGAGTTTTTCACTGCGTGGGGAACTGTGTAGGTCTATCAACCCTTATTTAGGTTACTCGGTGAGCAAGCCGCATAGTGCCCACAGATTAGATTACTTGCCCGAGAACCATCGTCAAGTGTATGCCATTTGTGCCTGTCCTCCAAAGTGGGGAGGTCAGCATCTTTGTGCCTGGTATAGGATAACAAGCAGGCCATGTGTTTATTCTAAAAGACCAAACCGTTGCCTCCAAAGCCCTGTATGTGTTGTAACCGAACACATGAGCCAAGGCACACCCTTCTGCGAGATTTTCGGTCATTCGGGATTAGCTTGCGAATTAAGACATCACAGCTAACTTTCCGCCAACATAACTTGTCTTGCACATTTTTGTTCTCATAGATGTTTGTTCAAATGTTCAATTATTACATGTTGGTCCTACACCAGATGAACACATTTACTGTAATATCCACATTCTGAATCAAGTACTTTGTGTTACCATCAACAATATTAATATAAGAATCATGTTTCGTCTTCATTTCAACCTTGCACCACCTTTAACGCATTTAAACGGTCCTTAATACTATATATATAATTCGTAACACCTTTTTATGGACAATAGTCATATGGCTATGATTACTTTACTTTTAATTGCTATCAGAATATTGTAGAAATAAAATCATGAAAAATCAAAAAGGAAAAAAATAAAATAAAATAAAAATGTGTTTTTTGATTTAAAAAAATCGCCAACCCTGATCGACTGAGATAAAACTAGGCGGTGTTGCCCTGGATTATGTAAATGAATTTCAATATATGGCTCACATCATCACTGCAAATTGCACTGATGACAAAGATGTTGCAAAGCAAACAAGGCCACAAAATGTTGTTGGTAACATGCTTATCCGAAAACTCTTTTTTTTTTGCGCCAAGGGAAGCTAATATTCAGCTCATCAAATCATATTGCTACCCGATTTATTGTAATGCGCTGTGGAGAAAATACTTCCAACATAGCGTGAGGAAATTGACGCACAAGGCCAGCGAGCAGGGTTTCTGCTGAAAACCAGTCAAATCACATCAAGGTACTGTTCCGTAAAGCGGTGTACAGCCTCATGACTCGAGTTATGAGCTCCTCAAATGAAATTTTCATTGCAATCTGCTCTGGTGATGCGCTCGCTGCCTCGTCATTGGTAAGGCGGGGAGCGTAACTAATTTTTAATTGTGAGCGTAAATTTTAAAATTTTGTGCTTGCTGTAACCCTAAAATAAGATGTCTCAGTTATAATACTATACCCATGTTGGTTTCTATTAAAGATGTTATTCTTACTATTATCATTATCACGGTGTTAAAACATCTTACATTGTATGATCGTCAGCCTGACAAACTTTATTGATACAGACTCTGTTGTGACTACCAAAAGCCACGAGTTACAAATTGGTAACAAATATATTTCTCCAGTTCGCGTACACTCTCGTCAATAAATAGCAAATGGGCAGCAATTCCAAAATTGTCTGTAATGCAAAAACGTATATTCGTGGGAAAGGCGGAGCACTCGTCAGGCAGGCATTTTATACCTCCAAATGTGAAAATATACCAAATGAGAATATTTATGTTTCAGAGACGCTGACACCTTGTGCCTGTCATGCGGACTCGAGCTGCTGCCGAATATGGTCACTCGGAAGGTAAACCTCTCCACGTGACTGACAAGATTAGGAAAGCACTCGGCACAGCAAGAATATAACTGCAAAAACTTTGCATAGGAAGAAAATAACTGCAAAAAAATTCCATAGGAAGAATATAACTGCAAAACTTTGCATAGGAAGAATATAACGGTAAAAACTCTCAAGAATAAGTCGGATTTTGACAAACATTCTCGGGTTTCGGGGTAAAGTTGTCTGAGGATTGGCAGGCTTCTCCCAAACGCAAGGCAGACCATTCTCTGTCCTGTTTTTGCCACCTTTTGAAATTTACGTATTCCCTTCCGTAGTCCATTAACGATGGTGCCCCGGGTCGGGGTTAGGCTCTCGTTCACGAAGAGGCAGAGAAGTTTCAGTTAGCGATTCGCATTTCAGAAGTCCCTTTCAGATGAGGGACAGTCCAACACACCAGTTCAGTTTGCAGGGCTTCAAAACAATAGTTAATACCACAGAAAAACTAAATCTATCACTTTTCGTGTTAGATAAATTCTGAAAGATGGTGAACTTTTGTGTTGTGTGATAAAAAACTGCTCGGCACTACAACACGGCTCGTCATGAGCTCCCAAATTGATGCCACAAAGTCTTGATCATCTCCTTCAGTCAGGCGCTGGGCACCGTCACCACACATTTTATAGTACTGATGAGGGTTAGCAACGCCCCAGTACTTTGAATATGGTTGGAAATGATGTGGCCTAACCATAATCCTCTTCTTGTACAAGTAAATGATATATTAGTATATCAAAGTTTGAATCTGTTACCCAGAAACAAAGGCACCAACGTGGATATTTATGAGTGAGTTCCACTAAGCTCCTGGCACTTATGGAACTTGTTCTGCTTCATTTACAAATGCGTACAAAGAATTTTATACGTAGTACACTAGCTGAAGTAAAGGTTTCTAGCAGCTGGTCGAATGGAAAGGATAGGATCTCTGAATCTTTTTTGCAATCATGTTAATTTTCTTCTGCCGTTTTTGTGAAGGTCTTGCGTCCGGGGGTTGTATCTTTAAAATTCCAATTGTATTCAAATTTCCGATGACGCGATTGAAAAGATGTGGCTGATATTGGATCTCTCTTTCTCTGATGTTGAGTCTGTGCAATCATTTTCGTTTCCTGCGTTGTTGCGGAGGCAGTCTTCTCGTATTCGAGAATGAGCACTGCAAGGTTCACTCAGAAATATTACTCGGAGACAAGTCACGTTGATTATTTTTCAGGCATGAAATATCGCACAACATATTATATTAGGTACGAAATAGCTTAATACATCAAAATTTCCTTGTATCATGGATAGGATAACATAGAAAGCCTACTAAAGTTGGTCTTTTGTTCATTGATTGGAAGTTGTCTCAAACATTCATTTAGGTGACTGCAACTGAAATCATTTTCTCTAAATATTTCATATATTATGAAATTATATGGCAGTTACAAACGTAACAACTAATGCTGCTAATGACTTCTATATCCTGCAATTATAAGGCTGTGGCCAACGTGAACACTCAAACAGCTAATGACTCATATATTATTTATTTATAAGGTTTTTTGTCAACGTGATAACTCATGCTGTTAATGACTTGTATGTCATGCAAAGTAAGGCAGTTGATAACGTGATAACTTATACTTATAATGACTCGTATATCATGCCATTAAGTGGCTGTTGCCAACGTGACAACTCATGCTGCTAATGCCACGTATTTCATGCAATTGCGAGGCTGTTGCCATCGTGACAACTCGTGCTGCTAATGCCACGTATTTCATGCAAGTGCGAGGCAGTTTCCATCGTGATAACTCATGCTGCGAGTGACTCGTATATCATGCAAATTTTAGGGGTGTTGCCAACGTGAAACCCCGTGTTGTTAATGACTCGTATCTTAAGCACTTATATGGCTGTAGCCAACGTGACTCGTACATCGTGTAATGATAACGCAGTTGCCAACGTGATATCTCTAGCTATTAATGACTCGTATATTATGAAATTATAATGAAGTTGGTAAAAATGGCAACTCATGCAGTTAATGACTCGTATATCATCAATTGTAAGGCTGTTGCCAACGTGACAACTCATGCTCTAAAGATTCGCATGTCATGCAATATAAGGCTCTTCCCAACGTGACAATTTATGCTGTTAATGACTTGTGTATCATGAAATTATTATGAAGTTACCAACGTGAGACCTCAGGTTGTTAATGGCTCGTATATCATGCAATGTTAGGGCAGTGGCCAACGTGACCACTCATGCTGCTAATGACTCGTTCATCATACCATTAAATGGTCCTTGCTATAGACCGCAACAACACCTAATTTGGATAATCGAGTGGCCAACGTGACCACTCATGCTGCTAATGACTCGTTCATCATACCATTAAATGGCCCTTGTTATGGACCGCAACAACACCTAATTTGGATAATCGAGTCGTCAGAAGGTGAAATTAGTTGAATCAATATATTGTGCAACATGTTTGCCAAAGATATATTGTACCTACAGTACCGAAAGGAAATTTGTTTAAAATCTATTAATAACTAGAAATTTCCCCTACACTTTGGTCTTCAAGCTTAAATTGGATTTGAAACTTTTTACCAGCTCTGTGAGGTCAATGTGCAGTTATAAAATCCATACATAGTAAAATGTTCATTTGATATAGTATACCCTGAAAACATAAATTAGTCAGCTCTACTTCATTAGGATAGGCTAACCCTATTATTTTCCAGGTTACAAAATGTAATGCCACTCGCACCTATTGATCCAGTTGACCCCTTTACATAATCCAACCGACTGTCTTTGTGTAATCCAGCCTTAATGCCACTCGCACCTATTGATCCAGTTGACCCCTTTACATAATCCAACCGACTGTCTTTGTGTAATTCAGCCTTAATCTGTATTTCTGTTATTTGCGTTTCTGTTCCATTATGAGAAAAACTCAGAACTCACAAGTCTCTCTGAACGCGCTGGAGAAGGTAGGTAAGAAGAGCGTGAGACAAGCCATTCAGTTAATCCATCACCCTGAGGAGCGTCCGGAGTCATGACTATTCACTCTACTTAACCAGTTAGTTTGGTAGGAACGAACGGGAAACAAGGTATGAAAACAGTCTCGCTCCACAACATAGTCTTTGGGTTACTCAGTTATTTTATGATGTCAGTAATTTGACTTGACTATCCTAGGGAAGTCAGGCGGTGAGCTGGACGATTCTGAATTAGTTACAACATGTTAAAGATTCTATACAAGACATGCTCTCTTTTTAATTTGAAGCTGGCTTAGGCTTGTTTAATATCTGCATACTTCGTGACTATTTAAAAGCAATCCAACCTTACCAGCCAACCACAAAATTGTCAGCTAAACAATTCTTAGGACTTGGGAAAAAAATCTGGGTAATAAGTTTGTTTTCTGATGATTAACCATTAAATAATTTTATTTCGTCCTATAAAAAAGGGTGACTCGATGTTACAGTTTCCATGTACGGAAATTCGTCCAAAAAGTAACTGCGTGACCAAACGCGGCCGGATAAACAGTTGATTGGACAGCCGTGTTGCACTTTTAGCAATGTTTCACCCCCTCGCAAACCATCATGTCGAATCGGACAACATAAGTAAGTCGGAAGCATCACACGAACATAATCAACAAATATTCTGCACATGATTGGTATTCTTTCCTACAGAAAGACTGCCTGCAAGTTTTACATTTTTTATAATAACAGTACACAACATTCGTTCTATATGATAAGACTTGCAGTCCTTTGCTATTATTTCCCTGTTGTGAGAAATTTCCACGCATGCATCTTATTGTGGAACTACAACTAAATTACATAATTCATTCGTCAGCTGGCATTTTCTACCATAAAGTGTCAGCAAGTTATGTATTTTTCGCTGATAGTGCTAGTGGTATCCAGAAATTTGCGAAGTTGTGTAAAAATTTCACTAACTCTCAATCAACAGTCCCACAAGACGGAAAATTCCTACAATGAAAACGACAGCAACCTCCAAGTTAATCTTAACTCATGTAATGTGATTTGCAGTCGTCTGCGGCTATTTCTTTGCCTGTTAGCAATTTTCTATTATTCGTCATATTAGGAAATAACTAATATAATGAACTTTTTTTTTTAATCTATTTTTTCACGATGAAGTGTCATCTTTTTTTCGACAACCGTCTTCATTATTACGCAATTAAGTGGCTCTGTCTCAATCTTCTGCGATTATTTTCCCAGGTTCCAAAATCTTGCAAATCAAAAAAAAAGTATGTAATTTGCATCAAATTTCACAAGTTACCAATTCCTAGAATCAATCGCCTGCAATGCCAAATATTTTCTATAATCGTCTGTGGCGCAAAGGGCATTCCTTTGCCACTATTTCGCGGACCTGCATATATCACAAAATTTTCACTGTCTCGACGAGAAACACGCACACTCGAAAAGAAAAACCATTGCACATCTTGATCATGGAATGCCTGCGACTTCTTAATTGTTTACAGAACAGTCCTGTCCGATGTGCATGCGATATGTTATTTAAAAATGTTATATTTATAATTAGCATATTGCACCTCCAGAAGATCACCTTGTTTGCCCACAAAAACATTTAATATCTGATTGAAATGCCTTTTTATATCCAGTTGTCAATTTTACTAATGAAATTCCTGAAACCTTGTCTTTTCTCGCTAGCAGTCCTCATCCATGAGCATGAATGACTCTTCATCAGGCTTCTCTGTTCGTATTTTCCGTCGCTCCAGAAGCTATCAATAATTGGTAAATAACTTCACTTATATCAAGTTTTATATCAAATTAATATTCTTTTCCGAATGTGATTCCTGCAACCTAAATTTCTGTTTAATCTCGTGTTCAATCCTGTGCTCTTCTGCGGTTATTTTCCACCCTCTGCGATTAATTTCCGGGCTGGCATAAACTCTCAAATGTTAGTCATCATAACGAAAAACTGCTACAACCTGAAAACATTGACCCGCTTTTCGTTTTTTTGTGTGATGAAAGACCCTTAGCCTCTGAATAGTTTCATGATAAGTCCATAATGGTGACGCCGCACCATTTGCCTCTGATTAGTTCTATGATAAGTCCACAATGGTGCGCACGCCGCACCATTTGCCTTTGATTAGTTCCATGATAAGTCCACAATGGTGCGCACGCCGCACCGTTTGCCTCTGAATAGTTCCATGATAAGACCACAATAGTGCCGCGCCGCACCATTTGCCTCTGAATAGTTCCATGATAAGTCCACAATGGTGCGCACGCCGCACCGTTTGCCTCTGAATAGTTCCATGCTAAGTCCACAATGGTGCGCACGCCGCACCATTTGCCTTTGATTAGTTCCATGATAAGTCCACAATGGTGCGCACGCCGCACCGTTTGCCTCTGAATAGTTCCATGATAAGACCACAATAGTGCCGCGCCGCACCATTTGCCTCTGAATAGTTCCATGATAAGTCCACAATGGTGCGCACGCCGCACCGTTTGCCTCTGAATAGTTCCATGCTAAGTCCACAATGGTGCGCACGCCGCACC